>VZTI01004733.1:0-293946 GCA_013397865.1 Struthidea cinerea
AAGAGACAATGGCAAACTCCCCCTCTCCAGGGAGGTGCCTGGGTTTCCCTACCTAGCCTGAGTGTGTATTAACCCGTTGGATTCTGTGCTTTTTGGGGGGACCTTCACCACCAAGAAGACCAGCTGGAGAGGATCAATGGAACATCATTGGGATCCACTAAGTGGTGATATTTTCTTTATTCTGTCTCTGTCACTCTCTTTCTGTCCCCCCCACCTATTTTCTATTTCTTTCTTTCTTCCTCTCTCTCTCCCTCATATTTACTATCAAATAAAACCCGTACTATTGTCACTGGCATATGGTCTTGTTTGCACCTGAATTCAGGCAGGGGCATTTCTAGGAACTTTAGTAACCGGATCATGGCACAAGCACAAATATGTTCCTCTGTGTTCCTATACTATATCCCTGTAATTCGAAGGAAGACTCAAGGATGCAAAGTGTCAGGGGCCAGAGATTTGGTATTTGTCCTTTCATATACCCAAGACCCTAAAAACTCACAGGACCAGCTGTGTAGCCACCCACGTGCATGGTGACTGCACAGGAGGGTGCGGCGAGGTGCTGGAGGCTTGTGCTTTGCAGTCTGTGGTGCATGTGCTGCCTCCAGGAACGGCTGGGACTGCATTGTTGTGGACAGAGTGCATTTCATTGAGTCCTCCAGAGGTGCTGCTTGTGCCTTCTTGACATAGACTTGTCTAAAAGCAAGTTTGGGGCCTTCTTGAAGAGCAGGGAAGAGAGAGGAGCACCTCTAGGTATCCATGCTTGGCTAAATCATACTGGCAGCACATTTTCCCCATCTTGGAAAAGGAGGGAAAAGTTAAGGAAGGACCAGTGGACCAGGGGACTTGTAACCATGTGAGCGTTTATTGCCTGTTTCGGTTGGTTTCATGTTTCCGTGGCAACATACCCTGTGTGGCTTGAGATCCACAATGAAATGATACCTGTTGTGTCTGTGAGGGACTGGGAGAAAAACAGGTTTTGTGAAGCAGGTAGAAAATCAGTTGTCTTGGGGCACCCTTGGTGCTGAAGTTAGATTACATGACAGACATGCGGCTTTACGGAGGCAGAAACCTGGGGAGTAGCTAGAGTCTGCTAGGGTTGGGTTTTAGTTCAAGGGACACAAGAGGGGAAACACAGAGCAAAATAATCTCATTGAACTAATTTTTGTATTGAATAAATGACAGTGCTATTTTTAATGGAGACTGTGAAGTGAACTGTGATGATTGAGGGTTACGAATGAAGCACTTCTTGTGGAAGAGGATAATATTTCAAGGTAGACTGTATAGAGAAAATGAACATAGTTCTTTGGGGTTGTACTTTCCTTTTCCAACTGCTTGCCTACTTTTTCCTGCTACTGTGAGTCAGTCTATTAAAGGTACCACTGTTTTTACTACTGAGCAGAAGCTGAAAACCTCAGCACACAGTCCTGAGTTCAGACTGAGCAGTTACTCAGCATCCATTAATTCACCTGAAGAAGAGCTGGATTTTGAAAATTGCATGGCTCTCAGCACTTCCCAGACCTCAGATGGCTCTCTGTTAATAAGGATTTTTGAAAACGGAACTCTCTGTTCCGGTGCCTAAACAGGCATGTATCTCATCTGAGAATGTTCTGAATGTTTTTTCCCAGCAGCATGATACAGGAGAAAGTAAAAGCCCGTGCTTGCAGTGGGTTCGAGTGAGACGAGTGGCTCAGCCAAACAGTGAGGGGAGGTCCTGTTGGAGGCTGGGCTCTCCAGTCCCTGGACTGTGGGACTCTGCACAAGGGGATGAGCCATGAGCCCAGTATTGCAAACCCAGGTAGTTCCAAAATTCCCTGTCTGTAAAGGAGCTTGTGGGGACGGCTGAAACCATTGCTGTCCTGCAGCAGAACTTTTGGATCTGTGCCTCTGCTGAGCTTGGAACGTGCCTGTCTCTGTGCCACCTCAGCTACCAACCGTGAGCACCTTTCAGTGCTGGAAGGAACACTCTGGGTTCTCCTTGTGACAATACGTTTCTGTAGTATTGGATAAGGCAGACCCGCTTCTGCCAGTGGCTGGGACCTCCCTGTGATGTGTTTGGTTCATGTCAGCTCCCTGGAAGTGCCTGGAGGTTGTCTTGGCAGTGAGCCTCTCTGCTCCTATCTCTGCCCCATTTGCCTTGTTTTCCATCCTGCAAGAGTGTGGATTGTGTGTAAGGTCCTTTGCCTGTCATTGCTCTGCATTCCCAAATACTGAGCTGGCAGACTGGTTGTTCCCCGAAATATTAATCCCTAAATCCCTCCTTATACCACTAAATCTGAAGCAATTACAATCTTTACCCCTTCTCTGCTAATTATATTCATTTGGAAGCAGACGTAGCAGTCTCCAAGGACCGTCCTTTTAGTTTCCCTTCCACATGTAGCAATTAGCTGGAGTTTGTTACTGGCTGAAACAATGAGTGCACTGAACAGGCTGGAGTATAAAGTACAGCAAGGAAGTTGTAGGGCTCTAATGGGTGAATGTGAGGAGTTGTCAGCCAGGGCTTGACATAAACATCTTATTGTCAGGTAATCAAAGCCTGGTGAAGTCCAACCCCTGGGGCAAACGATGGTGGAATCCTGCTTTATTCATATTTTAAAGGAAAAAGGAACTTTTTTTTTTTTCCCCTCTTCACAATATATCAGATATCAGTCCTGGATTGCCCTGGGGAGACAGGTGTGTGTTTTTTCAGGGCTGTACAGAGAATTCATACGGTGTAAGTAATTTTTGTATTGTCTGGACTCTGGACTACTTCATTTTTCATTGTAAAATGTACATCTCTAGCCTTTTTTATGCCTTTTTTTAAAAGTCTTTATCACTTGGCAGGGATGTAAAAAGTTAATAACAGATTTATAATTTTATTAGCATTTATGCTGCAAGCACTATAGAGTTCCCCAACCCAAGTTTAATGCATCCTTAAAGTCCTTTTTATTAGCTTGTTAATTCCCAGCAGTTCCATTTTATGGAAATGCGAATTAAATTTTTTTTCTAGAGGAGAAACAGTGTTTTAGATCCAGATGATGAAAACGTGGAGGTGTGGTTTTTTGTTTGGTTCGGTTGGTTTTTTTTTTTTTTTCACAGGGGGAGGGGATGATTCTTCATTTTTATTTCTCCGAAAGTGACTGTTTTATTGTAGCATTACAATTACTTCTGACAGATATAGGTGACAACACCAGGTGACAAGGAGTGGGCACCTGGTGTCATCCTTTCCAGCAGGGAACTGTGACCTGGGCAGGCAAGAGCACCATGTGTGTACTGGGAGGGAATGACAAAAAGCCTCTTGGCGACCCAAACCTGCTCATTCCTTCTGCTTTCTGTCAGACTTGGCCACTTCCAAACACAGGTTGGGTGGGTTTTTCTTCTTTTTATTTCGTACGTCTGTCTATTAGCGATGAGGTCCCTTTCTGATATGTTTATTTTGATAAATGCCCTTTATGGCATAACAAAAGTCACCGACTGTGACTTTTTCCCACTGAGGATAGGGAATTATTTAAAAAGCAAAACTAATTTTCTTATTCCACTGGCAAACTGAAAATTAAATTACTTTGGGGGAGGAGCTGTGCATATATTTCAGTCCATTCAAACTGTAGTATTATGCCCATGTTATTTTTATTTTTCATTCATATAATGGACAATATGGTGTAAATTAAAGATGTATGATGGCTGGTGCACCCTATATAAGCCCTCTTCATTGTTTGTATAGTCATCCATCCGTGATTCCATGTGGGAGCGACAGAATTTGTGGTTATTGTTCTGCTTTGCACATAGCAGGAGCAGACTTGTGCAGTAAAATAGATTTCAATCGTTTCCTGTATCACTAATTGTAATTTCCAGGGCTCCCTTTGTGACAGAGCGAACAAAATGGAGCTTTGAGAAAAACTATCATTAGCCTTGTGGATCAATATGGTTTAGGAAATACAAAAACAACTTCAGTTGTTTAAAAATAGGAAGTGCCAGAGGGGGTTCCCACCACCCTGCTGGAAGCAAATCGCAGCATTGATCTGTCTGCAGTGTAACTGCAAAATTTGCAGAAAACAGGTGAACCAGCTGGGAATATAAATGGAGCCTCTCTGCAAGCCGTGCCTGCGTCGGGTCTGGCCCTTCTGGGCAACCCCCAGTGGGGCAGCTGTAAGTGGTCACTTGCTTTCAGAGGAGGAATAGGGAGGGAGCTAATGCCAGCCAGAGGATGCCTCTCCCAGCATGGCCTTGTTGTAGTTCTCTTTCTGTTAATGGTTTCTTTTCATCTCTCTCTCTCTCTCAGATCAGAAGAGTTTCTCAGGGAAGTCACAAGTCAGTTTCAAGAAATCCACCCATGAGCACAGGACAAGTCATGAAAAGAGAGAAACCCCAGCTGAAATGACACCAGTAGCCTTAGCCCCAGGTCAAGAAAAATGCCAGAGAAAAAAAAGGACAGTGACCCTTTGACTGTTTAAAATACATGGAGAAGTTGTATGGAGCTCAGTAAAATGTTTCTCAGATAATTTGCTTTGAGGTTTCTGAAATAATCTCTGACAGTTTAATCTCTTATTTACTTGTCAAGGTTAAAGTTTTTACATCCTGCTAAAAATGACATTTCCCCTTCTCTCCTTGCAAACTTCACCTCCAGAATGACTGTAGGCGTCGGTGCCTCGGCTGGCACGTCCTCCCCGCTTTGATATGAGGAGGAGTTTAGAAATTTGGAGCTGTTTTGGAGCGTGACCGTTCATCTGTGGCAGAGCAGCCGAGGAGCCCCAGGAGCTGCCCTTGGACCTGTGCTGATACCCAGCTGTGCTCGGGGCTTGTTTTGTGCGCTCTTTACGCACAGTGCGGCGAGAGCCCTCCCAAGATCACAGCCATGGCACTCGCCGGGCTTTTCAGGGATTAAGGTCTGTAGCCTTGCTTTCTGGTATTTATTAATGAATGATTTATGAAGGCAAGGCTTAGTCCTCCACCGTTAACTCCAGATCATGTTACATTCCTTCCCAGCCCACAGGGAGAGTTTTCAGGAAAAATGCAGTTGAGGGTAGGGCAGCAGCAGCACTGATTTTGCTGCCTGAATTTCGCTTGTGAGAATGAATGTGGGCAGCTGTAGGTGTCTAAAGAAGTTTGAATCACCTGGAGGGTACTGGGCTCTTGTCTTTTCTTGACTGTAACCCACCGAAACCAAAGTTTCTTTTTATGTGTCATGTTACTTCCAGGCAAGGAGGAATTTTGTTTGGCTTGTTCTATTTCTATCTCAGCTTGCCTGTACGGAATCTGCTACTTATTTTAACTGGTATTTTAGCTTGCCAGTAGAATCCCAAATTAAAACATCAGGGTGATGAAAGCCATCTTTGTCTTGACCAAGAAAGAAACTGTGGCATCCCAGGATTAAAAAAGTAAATTTCTGTGGGCTGAGCAGATGTCTGAGAGAGTTTATTTACTGAAGCAGTGGCTGGCCAGTCCTCTGAGCACAGGATTCCTCCCAGTCTGGTAATGAATGTCAAACCAGGGTGTTAAATCAGCTTCTGGGGAAACTGTCCTTGTTTGCTGCAAGTCCAACTTGGAAAATCCTGTTTGCAGGATACTAATTAATGGTTTTCAGTAAGGGTAAAATCAATTACAAATTGCTGTAAAACCCTGATAAGCTCTTTAAAGCAAAAGAGCTGAAATCTAAGTAAGCCTTTTTACAAAAACTAGACAGGTTGACTTCAATTAGGTTTAAAAGATGCTGAAATACAATTTTGCTTGAGCACTAAGATAGCATGCCTGGAACCCTCTCTTATAAGTGGGTGCCTCTAAGTATGATTTAATCCCAACACGAGCAGTTATTTGCAGTAGAACTACCCCCTTTCAGCAGCAGTCTCTGTCCCAGACTGCTGGCAACACTGACTGGTGGCAAGATGTTGCATGTTTGGGTGGCTAAAAATCCATAGGAGGAATCCCACTCCTCCTGTTTTTAAGATCTCCCTGTATTATTGCATTTTAAGAATCACTAGGCTAAAGATACACAAGTAAGCATGACTGTTTAATCCCTAATTAACTCCTTTACTGAATCTTTATAGATTATAATAATATATTAGGGGGTTTCTGTGGTTTCTCAAGCCATGCTTAAATATCGGATTCTCCTGCTATGTGTTCAGAGAGCTCATTGGCATTTGTGCAATGGAGAATAGCTGAGGGAAATGGTCTTTTGTCAGTTTAGAATCATTCACTCGGACCTGCCAGGGTTTGCATCGGAAAAAGACATCTTACACAAGTGTTCCTTTAAATATATGTATTTATTTTTTTGTCATGTGTGCTTTGTCCATGCTGTCAGCACACTTTTGAATACTACAGCATGGTATTTCAAGACAAAAAGTCAGATTTTCCTACACCTCTGAAAGCTCCACGGTTAAGTTTTGCATGCCATTCGGGAAGATACTGTATGTGAGGCAGGACTTCTATAAATACCAAAGATCTGGGCTTTTGAAAATGCCTGATGTAAAGACATCTCATCTTGAAGACCCAGTTTTCATAGAGTTGTGTTAAAATATGAAATGGTTACATTTTCCTGACTTTTCCTTTGTTAGTGAAGGACAGCCTAATAAACGATTTCTTAAATTTTTTTCTTTTCTTATTCTAAAATTTGCATTTTCTCAGTTTGGCCAGGGTTTTGCAGAGGAAACAACAAAAAGCACAGCTTTAGTGAAAGCATGTGGTGGGACACCTTGCTGTCCTGAAGGGATCAACAACTGAGTCCGAGAGCTGCCCGCCCTTAGAGTTACACCGGGGTAGCTAAATTCCTCATTTCTCTTGAGCAGTCTCTGCTTCTAGTGCCTGTGATGCAAAACTACAGCCTTGCAGGGAGGAAATAATAGCCAAGATTAAATGTTTAGAGGCTCCTCTGCAGCTGGGAGGGTGGCAGATATTCCTATTGGCAGGCTGATTATTGTAGCAGAGCACTGGAAGAGACAGGCGGTCCTGGTATTATCAGTGATGGCAGAGCATCATCTGAAATATTCAAAGAACAGCTGTGGTGTTTTGGCTGTTGCAATCTTGATTGTGTCAGCATAGATAGATTTCTTTCTGTTTTTCTGGAGAACATAATAGTCAAATGAAAGCTGGCTAACTACAGCCTTGGGGCTGAGTCGCTGTGCTCTACCTGAGATGTGATTGCAATTTTTGACAGGAAGACTAATGCGTGTTTTATTGTTGTGTATTTAAATTTGATTTGGGGGTAGAGGGAGAGAACGTTTTATTAAAAAGAGAAGGAGAATAACTTCTTAAAATATTTCCTGTTGCTCCTCAGGCAGGCTGTGGAAGAGAAGACAGGGAGATCAAGGCAGTGCTTTTATTTTTCAGGGGGTTTGGGTGCCACAGAAATGCTTCTGTAATAATTCCAACCCAACATAGACATAGATTAAACAAGGCAATGTGAGTAAGGGCTTAAATCAATCCTGGTTCAGCAATTCAGCGAGGCTATAGGTAAGCACTGGCTAAGTTACACCTATATTTTGCAGGAATGTGCTTTAAAATCACGGTGTTCTCCCATCCAAGCAGCTTGGATCAGACAAAAGGGTGTGGTGATGCTGATCTCTTGCTCATTAGGTTTGTGGCACTGATGTGCTGTGTTCAGTGACAGCCGTGACGAAAACCCCTTTGAGCTCCCAATTTCTGAACACATCTGCCCTCCTGGATGGGCAAAGGGAGCCTGAGATGCTCCTGCGTGCAAGAGGAAGTGTGGCACATGTCCCTTCTCACTCTGTCTGACCCTTGGCGCGGTACAGTTTTGTGGCTCTGTTCTGCTACGTGTAGAATAAGGATGTGATTTACCCATATAAAGTCTTTGATGGGTCTTATTTTTCACAGACGGAGCAGGGGGAGGTTATTTCTCCCATGGAGCCTCAGAGGTCCAAGGTATCTGATGTTGTCAGCATCCAGTGTAGTTGTACCCAAAGCTGAGCTGCTGAATGAGCTGGGAAAATTCATGGGGGTTTTGCAGAACAGCTTTTGAATTTGCTTATAGTTCTTTTCTTCTGGAGACCATCTGGCTTTCGAGAGAAAAGTGGGGTTTAGGGCCTTGCATTCTGAAGTAAGCACTTTGCATCAAAGTTACATATGGAGGATATGCAGTCTGTATATCAGGGACCAGTAAACAGCTCAGGATCCCTCTAGCACAGGATTTAAAACTTGTGATCTGTCATCTTAGGCTCCTTTGTGCATTTTGTGAGGAGGTCCATAAAACACAAGGAAGAGAAGAGGTTTGCTGTTAACAGACATACATTTTCTGAACACATTTGCACGCTTTCACTGTGAAATTTCTGGAGCCCAGAAACTGAAAGAGAGTAATTCTGCTCTTTTGGCAGCTCTGTCTTATATTGCAAACCCTTGTGAGAGCCCTGGGCATGGAGAAAAAAATAATTATATAATAGAAGGGAACAATGAGCAAAGTGATTCCAACTTCATAGTTCGGTTTGTATACAGTTGGAAACAGACCATCTGCCTTGGAAATACACATTTTCAGGAGCTGGACATACGTTGGCACCAGCCAAAATTACGGGAGGATTTTTATTTTTAGGTATGTGAAACTTCTGTAGGTCCAGTAAAAATAAAATAAAAATCCTGTGTGGCTCGACAAGATGGGAGGCAGTGTAAACCATCGATGAGCCAGATGTGAGCAGTGGACGAAGATGCAGCTGCAGCAATTGACAGCTCGGATCAGCCACCAGTTGGGTCGCCCTCAGGTCTGCAAGAAGCTTTGTCATTCTTGGTTTGGTGATTGCTACAGCAGTGCAGGTGACTCAACTACTGTTTGGTGTCTTGGTGTCTTAGAATTCTTCTTTTTTTTATGAGAAAAGGTAATGTGGGTGGGCAGGAGGGGAGCACCTTGTGCTGTACTTGCCATGTCTGTTTCACTTTCCAGGATTTTCTCAAGGCAGGGTGACTTTAGCAGCCTCAAAATGAAGGAGTGTCGAATGATTTTTTTCTTTTTCTTATTTTGTCATGTTATATATAATATAGGTGGCTAATTAATATAATATTTAAATGGGTAGAGAACTGTCCTAGACATAAGGCAGGTGAAGAGCATGTTCCCAGTTGAGAGCTGCTCTGTGGAGTTTGCCATGGTTGTCAGCTGCTCCTTGTGTCAGTGTGTCCATGTACTGTGGGGGAGCCACTGGCTAAGGGAGATAAAATAGTTTCACTGCTGAAAATCATAAGGAGAGGAGAAATTGAGTGTAAACAGCCCTGCAGGTTGTTCCTGTCTGTGCCATGTGGTCCTGCCTGTCCCTACCCTCCTGGTCCAGGTGCTACACTCAGAGTGACAGTGGGAGAAGCTGTGACAGTGATGGATAAGAGCAGCATAAGCTCGATAGTAAACTGCAGAGAGTTGTTTGTGAGTGTATTCAGAATGAAAGGTGAGATTTGATCCAACTCTCTGCAGATTTGTGTATTCATTATTTCAACCGTTGTAAAATCCTGCAATTCCTCTGTAGATCCTCTTGGACTTAAATTTATGTTACCTGGGCATAAACTAGAGGATTTTTCACCTAAAAAAACCTCCCAGCAGTAGAGAGTTTCATGGGTAACTGAGAGGGATTCAGGTATTTAGCTGCTCTGAAATCCCAGGGGAGCCCCATGGGTGTACAGCCTCAGGTGAGCTTTCTGGAGCCTGACTGGAAACTGTCACTCTCCCTAGAGCTGGAGACGTCAGAGAGGTGCCACCTGACAGGTCCAGAAATGAGATGTTACAATCTAATTAGTAGAACTACTTAGTCACCAATTTTTGGGGGAAAATAAGTAGATAAATGCTAGGATTATTACTGCAGATGGCGAAAGGGATATCCCAGATCAAGTGTGCTTGCAGATATAATGGGTTGAAAAAGAGAAGTGACCCCATTCTGTGTTAAATCTGGGTGCTGAGCTGGATCTGACTTCTCCACATCCACCGACTTCAAGCTGCCTGTCTGCCCTTCTCTTCACTGCCTGCAGTTGTCAGTTTCTGGCAAAGCTTGTTGAAGTTGCTGTGAATTTTCTTTCTCCCCCAAAAAATTTTAAGTGCCTTATAAACTAAACTGCGGTCTGATGTAATTTGTGTGAAAACTGGATGGGGTTCTCCCCAAACACCTGTTGTTTGTTTTGTCTGTTGTTTGAAAGCCTGATAGTAGTGTTTTCCTCCAGTCCTTTGTTTTAGAAATTATTATGGACTTTCTTTTGATTTAGGCTGTTGTTAAGGTGGTGTACACTTGGGAGAAGTCTGACACTGTGAAAACTCCTCTGTAGGGTGTCCCCTGCATTCACCATTTTTCTTGCATAGTAGTGATTAATGAATAGCACAACATTAAATTAGTTTTAGGCTTATTAGCAGAGCTGGTCGAGTGCAAAAATATTTAAAGGTGTATCATCATTCAAGAATCAAATGTAGGGCTGTAAATTGAACATGTGTTGTCTTTGGAGTTATGTGCACCTGGAGGGCCTGGTTCAGCACGAACAGCAGAGGACAGCCTTCCCTTCCAAAGGATACAAAGGAAAACACCAGAAATAAGTTTGTCTGGGTTTTTTCCCCTGTTCCTTTCTTCCCCATTTCTTATCTTGGGAGCCTGCAGGCTCTCAAATGATTGTGGGCTCTAATTGGAAATTGAGTCCCTTGCTTTTAAAATCTTTTCATAAGACTCTCTCCTACTTCATTAAATCATTAAATGAGTTTAGCAGGTATTAGTTTTGAGCTTTATTAATTGTGACTTGTTTTTCATTATGAGATAATTGTCAGTCACAAAACATAACTGCTGTAAGATATCTAAGCAGACAAAAGTTTCCAGGAGGCAGAGAGAGAAAAAATGCAGAAAGGTCGCTTGTACAAAAACTTCTTGAAATAAACCCTTCCTAGAGGTAATTAAGCATTCCTGGAGATACCTTGTTCGGTGTATAAAATCAGCAGCTTAGAAGCTTCAGGACCTCTGGCAGGAATTTGGTGAAGAAAGCTATGTGTTTATGGTTTGGGTAGACTGTGGATATACCCAGTCCTGCCTTCAATGGGAAATATTTCCAGTTCCCAAGCAGGGCAGAGATATCCAGCTCCTTGGAGGCTCAGTGTATACAGGGGGGTGCCGAGGGAGATTAAGGCCTTTTTTCAGGCCGGGGGCTGCCTGCAGCCAAAATTGCTCTTGATTTTCACAGGCTACATAAATTCTGTGTGTTCTGTGGGTCCCCCTCAGCGTCCCAAGGTGCCCCCCATGCTGAGGGTTGCAGGAAGGCATCTGAGCAAGTGCCCCGTGGGCTCAGGGGCTCAGTCAGTGCCGTGGCAGGAGTGAGACTGGCACCGAGGAGCACATGGCCTGCCTGCTCTGCACTGACAACAGCAGTGCAATTTATCTTGAGCTATTTTCCCAGAACTTCTGGGAAACAAACTATGCATCATTTTAAAGATGCTTTCATGAAACAATTAGGCTGCATTAAATTATTTCTACTTTACTGTGTAGCGCTTCCTCAGCACAGCCAGGCCTTGATGCACAACTCCAGGGACTGGAGAACAAATCCAGCCTCCATACCCAGTTTGGAACTAATGCCTGGTAAATACATTTCAAAGTTTTTTGGATTCACAGTTATTAATCTAAATGTAATTCATCCTTCCACTCAGAAGAAATTGCAGTTATAATGCCAACGTTTGCAAGCAGTAGTGAGTGATACTAGTAGCCTCTGAACACCCTCCTTATTGAAAATAGATTTGCCAATGCCAAGCAATAAGATAAAATCTATTCTGCAGATGATGGCTTCTGGAATATAAAAAAAAATATACCGTTTCTGAGAATCCTGAGAATAAAAGATATGTGGTCTTTTAAGGGCTGTGTCTTAGAAACGACAGCACTGCTGTGATTCCAGGAGCCTGCTATTTCATCTGTTGTTTAATGGGCTAACAGAGTAAAATATCACCCTGTAATGATTTTGAATGTGTGTGGGTTTCTTTATAGCCTTTCATGGAGACGCAGGCTTCAATTTTGTCCTGGAGAAGCTCCTGATATAAATTGGTAACGGATCAGTAAATCAGGCAGAGCTGCTGGTGGGGGCTGGAGGGCTGGTGCAGAGGACAGGCTGTGGTGGTGGCTGTTCTCTGCCTTCTCTTCCCTCTCCAGCTCTGGGAGCCGGTGGGCAACAGGGAGCTTGTTGACTTTCCAGTGAGGCTGGAGTAAACAAATGCACCATCTTGAAACCAGGCAGCTCAAACTTGTTTTTGAAGCACTCACAGGGGGATTCACCTGGTAAACTCTTTATCTCCTGTTCTTTACTTAAAATGGAGAGATCATGGGTTCTTCATCACGGGAAGATGCTGGGAGCATAAATCATTCCATAGGGCTGTGTGCTTGTCTCAGAGATGCAGCATATCTGTGTCAGAAACCTGTAGAGGCAGAGGGGTATTAGGTCTGGCTATACATAGCCTGAGCAACACGTGAGTTAGAAAAGACTGCTTCTCACTTCAGGCACAGTCCTTGGTAACCATTTTAAGTTGCTTAAGAATCACCACAAGTCAGTAAAATCATTTTGAGCTTGTTCTAATGTAGCCAATGAATATTTTTAGGAGACAGGATTTACTTCTCCTTCAGCTAGTTGGTGACAGAAGCTGAGTTACTAGGTTAGGATTTTAAAAAAAAACCTTGCTTGTACTCTGTACTCATTCACAAGCAGATGCAGTTTCTTCTTCTTCAAGCTGATATATATCTTTTGCTTACAACCCAGGAAGAGAAATGGATATTCTCCTGTGTGTACTTGGAAAGCTTCTACCACAGATTTCAATTCACTGCACTCAGTGGAGTTCAAGATTGTGCAAAGCCAAACAGCTCTTTTATGGAGTCAATGGAAATGTTGTTTTTGAGGGCTTTTTTATCTAGCATCTTCCTAGGCAAAGTTGTCATTTTCCTCTCTGCTTACAAACTGCACCAGAAGCTAAATGTTATGTTCTGGAGTTAATCAAAAGGCTGAACTTGATGGAGTTCCTGTCATCGTCTTCAGCTCTCCCTAAACGATGAAGGCAGCTGGATTTAACTTAGCAGAGCGAGGAGAAGGAGCAAATACTGTGTTAGGGTTATTTTCCAAAAGATCTGGGCACCTTGGCAGGCTGATTTGTTTATAATCACCTTGCAAGAGTGCAAAGTGAGCTATCTGGCTGCAACACTAAAGCCATTAGGAAGGAGGATTATTGTAATGAATGCAGGTTGACACGGAGAGCTCTCCGTTCCAGTCTCTCCACACAGCAACTGTGAGGGAACCCCCCGAAATATGTCTGCTTTTGGCTGGCAGTCAAATCCAAAATGAAACACCTGTGTGCAAGATAAATTCATGAAGATGAGTGCTAACTGGTCATCTGCGGTCCTGACCACCTGCCAGGCTTTAGGAACTTGCAGTTATTTGTGTGTGTGGATATTTATTACCGATTTGTGATTTGTTTGTTGTTTCTTTTTTCCCTGGGTCATCTGTAGTAAGGGTCAGGCAGTCTGTGGATACGTTATTTGTGCATAAGGAGGTGTGACAGGGAATGGGAGTTGCATTCACTCTTTGCTTGTTGACCTTTAATCTAGGTCCCTCTGCTAATGTTTCAAGCGAAGTGCCTGTTGTAGTTTTGGACTTTGCAGCTTCACTTTTTGTTTCCATGAGCTTGAACTCCCCCTAAAAACCATTCCCTCCAGAGGTACTTGGCTACCTGGATGGCACTCCTCGACACAGAGGGAAGGATTCAAGGTCAAACTTGACGATATTACCTCATTTTCTGCTAGTTCCATTAGCATTCACAACTGAGATTCGTGCGTTTCAGTCTCCCTGCAGAAATATATGGGCTCTCCACGAAGAGAGGATTCCATATGCACCGCTTTTGGTGAAATCTGTTTATCCTTGCAATTGGCCAAGAATAAATAAAACAGCCTTATGGTTCCCGTGAGTATACACTATATGCTTCAATTATTGGTGCATTATATTAGGAGCAGATGCTACATTCACCCATATAAAAGGGAAGAAGATTTCTGAACAGTAAAACCAATTTTTTTGCTTATGCACTGTAATTATCACCATTTCTTCATTTCAAAGGCATCTGTCTGACGCACCCTCATTGTGATACGTTGTGTTACTATTTGCATTACATTTTATTCCTGAAGATAACAGTGACAGTGGTTGTTTAGGTTGGAGGTGCACTTCTGCTCATTTCAAGTACTTTGAACCTTGCCATAGCGTGTTTTTTTTAGCCTGAATTGCTTCAGGCATTTCTTCTGGGCAAGTCAAATCGCCAATTCGCCCTCAAGAGAGCTGGCGTGGATACAGACCTGCTTGCTTAAGTCTGTGTGGTTTGTGCTGCTTGGGAGCTGCCCAGGGCAAGGGGCTGGACAGACAGAGAGCTCTGGCATCTCCAGACATCACTTGATTTGCTTTTGCTTCTCTTAAATAAATTACTACCATGTATTCTGTCTCTGTAAAGCGCTTTGGTCAGATGAACCTGTGGACTCGCTTGTTCTCAAACTGCTCAACAGAAAGTTTATGGGGTACAAAAAACCCCACAAAAGTGAGATTGGGAGGGGCATTTTTGCTGCTACTGGCTACCTCCTGTAGACTATGGTATGAAATAAAATAGATAGTTTTCAATAATTTTACCAGGCTTCCTTCCCAAAGGACATAAAACTCACTTCAGTGTTTGAGTCCACAGCTCCAGCTTGCAGGAGTGTTCTCTCTCCTCTCCCACAAGGCTGGACTGAGAGCTGCTCTGAAGCTTTTCCCCCCTTTCATTGTAGGCATTATGATGGTAACACCAAAAAGGGGTATTTCAGCTGTCTCAGATTCTTGTACCCATAAAACTTTTCTAGTGTATTTCTAGCCTCAGCACAGTTCTCCGTGAAGTATTCTGGCCCCTAGGAGATTAGCTCTTGGTAATTTTTCACCTGTGTCTGCTGTGAAATCAAATGTATTCCTTACCATTTGATTTTATCCATGTTGCCTTTTGCACATTGAACCTTACTGGAAGAGGTTTTCCCTCCTGTCTAATGCACAACTGCATCCTGTTCTGCATGTTTGAGAGCTGCTGGGACAGAGGCAGCTTGCAGTGGGACGGAACGGGGGTTTGAGCATGTCAGTGGCCCCAGCCCCTCCCAAAATCGCCACATAAATTTGGTTTCCCTGAAAAAGCTCTTGTGAGTCATTTTTAGGATGCGTTTCACTCTAATTCTTGCCTTCCTGCAGTGTTCAGTCCTGCACAGGAGTCTGGCAAACAGCAGAGCCCTTCTGGGCAGCAGGCGGGAACGGGAACAGTAGCAGGCCCCGAGGTGTGTTTATACAGTCGGTCTCGCTTCCTCTTCCCGTGATATATTAACTGCTTCGGAAGTTTCCCAGCTGTTTCAGGGGATAAGTGATGGCAGTGGGAGCCCATATTTAACCTTCACTGCTCAGGCTGCATGCTTTGTAGTTGTCGTCTTTTATCTGCCCAGCTATCTGGGAAAGGCTTCCGACATCTCCCTGCTGCTCCCCCTCTCCGCACATGGAAGGCACAGCCACTTGTGCCTGCATCCTTCAGAGCTCAGCCTCCATCCTCTGCATTTATGGCTGCACCACAGGCTGGAGGCTGGCTCCCCCCAGGGAGTTCTCAGAGGCTCCCCAGCAATGCCGTGGCATCCTTTAGCTCCAAGTTATTTGCTTAGATGTGGCCTGTCACTCACTTTTGTTGTTAGTTTGTTTTTTTCCAGCTCAAGTAGAGCTGATTTGAGTAGTTTTCCTTTATTTCAGTGAATGATGAATAGAGGTGGTTTGGGTAAATAGCAGTGAATGTCAGCAGTGAGATTCCCCACCCTTCTTACTCCCCAAAAAGGTTCCAGCCTGGAAAAGTCCTGACCTACTGTGGAAGAATTTCAGGTATTAGCTGTGACTGTTGCACCAGGCTACACTGGGAGGCACATGCAGCTATGCTGAGACATCTTGGTGATCCCTCCTTTAACCCAAATGTTCTTTTAGCTGGGATTAATTTTTCTGGTTTTCCATGGATAGAAAGGAAAGAATCAGATGAGCTGTTTGGGCAGGCTGAATTCACCTTGTCTAAACCCTGGTGGTGACCCTGGGTAGGGCTGTCACTGAATGGCATATAAGCATTTAATTTAGTTATTGTGGATCTGAAGCTATTAAATACTAAACTATTTGAAAATAGAGAGGAAAAAAGGGAGTTGTTCTGCATTATTTTGGACCACAAAACTCTCATTGCATATCTTGATGGACCCTAGAGCCATCAGAGGGCACTTGGGCATGTGGGGCTGGGTGTACAGCCTGCTGCTGGTCTGCTGCTGTTACCCACCTCAAGCAGGGAGCTGGTCCTGACCCTGTAGAAGAAATTGTCATGCTGAGTGTTCAGCTGGAGTGGCTGCAGAGAGGTGAGGGATTCTGTCATGCACCATCAGTGAAAATCATGTGACACCTTTTGTCCTTAGCTGTTGTGTACGACCTGCAGTAATGAGTCACCTGTACAAAATCCAGGGATGAGAGACGCAGGAGAAAGTTATTTTCACACTGGTAGGAAGTTAGCTGTGGAAAAGCCATGAGGGTTTGGGGAGGGAAAGAACAGGCAGCGTGTTCTCCTTCACATTTACAGAAGGAAGAGAAGCAGTTCCTCTGACTAAGGCTGTGGAAATATCTGATTGAAGGTGTCGCAGGTGCTATGCAAATAATGTAGATAAAGCACAAGTCCTCAGGATCTCCCAGATAGTATATGGACAGCTACAAGTAAATAGGGACAAAGGAGACAGAAAAAGACAGTGGCAGGATTCCAGCAGAGACACATGGGCATAAATGTTTATTTTGACCAGGGGCTCGGTGGCCTCAGGAAGTTGTGTGGCCATAAAACAAACCCATATCCAGTAGTCGTTGTAGTCCTTAGCAGTATGTGAGAGTACACAGAGAATTTGGAATTACGTTAGGTAAGATTATGTGGCTGGGCAGAGAGAAGGGCTCTGTGGCCACCCAGGGCATCCTCTAGACCTGCTGTTCTGATTCTGTGATGAAAAGATTTCTAAGAGTATTTTGCTGCAGAATTCCTTGGTTTGTTTGTCTTACTGCTTTACGGGCACTTCTGTGACCACCCGAACAGCCTCTTCAGCTTTAGTGCTGAGTGCCTCTGTTTCACCAAGGTACCAGCTCAAGGAGCCACAGGCTGAGATATTCCTACTCTTATGAAGTATGTGTGAACTTCAGGATCATTCAGAAGATACAGCAATCTTGCACTTTGGTTTTTGTCTGAATCTGAATTTCAAAACGGAGGGGGTTTGTTCTCGACGGTTCAAGGGTGCTCACCTTTGTTACATTTCCAAAATGAAAATACATGCTGTTCCAAAACAAATTGACTTCTGTCCTTGATGCAGAGATGAGTGAGACACTATTTTCTCATGTCTGTGACTTGTAGGCTGTGGAATTATTGTTGCTGACTGTAAACTGTATCCTTGACTATAAACGGTGTGAGAGCATTTTGTTTTGAAGTCCAAGAGAGATGGGAGTTGTACAGTTTATTCAAGACTAGCATTGGAACCCTGGCTCTGGCAGTTCACAGTGGCCATCTGCCAGCTAGATAGAGCCTTTTGCTTAATGAAGTTACAGGACAGGCAGTGAGAGCTGTGATTTATGAGGAAGTAATGTGAAGCAAACTGATAGTAGAAAGTTTTTGTGCACTTTGTATTCTACTTGTTCTCAGTCCATCTCCCCTTAGACTCTCAGCAGTGTCTGGTAAGGGAAGCTCATCTGTGTGTGACTTGGGGTCAAGGGGTATGACCCAATCGACCAGACAATTCAGCGTGATTGGCTTCAGGCATTGCCCATTCCTAACTACATGAAAAAGAACTTTTCTGCCTCAGTTGGAAACATAGAAAATAATGTGCACTTTCACTTCGGGAGCAAGTTTTGAAAAGCCTATTACCTTATTTGAGCATATTTGGTGTCCAGTCTTCCTTTAAAGCCAAAACCAGCATCTTTGCATCGTCAGTGTCCCCAAATCACTTTGATAACCTTGTCTGAGCAGTAAAGCAGTCGCAATCGTCTGTTCTTTTCCTTTTCACATCCCCTCCTAAACAGGTGAGAGTTAGCAAGTGCTGCTACATCTCTCCTTGAGTTGTTGGTTTTATTTGACTCCAGAGGGACTGCGGTGGAGGGTACTTGCTCTGCTAATGAGTGGTGCTCAGAAGCCATTTAAGCCCCTTGGAAACTCAATAGCTGAACAGGTAGCCCCCGCTGACGTCTGCAAAGCTGCTGCTGCTGCGTCCTCCCTGCTGCGCCTGGTGATAAGGCACAGCTTGAATCTTCAAATGCCACTGAGAGGATGATCAATCTCAATCCAGTCCTTACTCTCTCCCCCAGACGACTTCTACTGAGGAAGAGAGAAAAACATAAAAGCTGTGGCTTTAGGGCGTGAGAATTTGGAAGGTGGTGGAGTTAAAAATCAATCATGACCCACAACAAAGGACTTGCAACTTCATCTCAGGCACTGTTACTGCTGTGCCATCCCAAACGCAAGTAAAAAACCATAAATGCAGACACAAGCAAAGATGAAAACTTTTGTATTCTTATTATTATCCTCAGTGGAGGAAAAACTGCTTATTCTATCCACTTACCAGGCAAACCGAAGTTAAAATGAAATAGGGAGGATCCTACTTATCTGATGTTTGCAGCAATGCTGTGCATATGATATACAGCAGGGAACTGACACAACACAAAGTAAAATCTAACATTAATCCCCAAGAAATGTCTTATGGACCTGAACACAAGATGCCGTGGCATTTATTCAAGGAGGATTTTTTCTGAGGGATATATTTTGGATCTTTTTGGGCTTTTTACTAGTTTCAGCAAATGGAATATTTCCAGGAATTTACTTAATTCTGTTGCTTTTCTAAAAGGGAGTAAGATTCAATGTTGTAAGGCTGTTTTTTTTTTTTCACTTCAGGAATGTGTTGACACCCAGATTCTCTCAGAGGTCTTTCTTTTGCTGAGATTTTCCACCACATTTGGAAAATGCTTATACCTGTGTAACTGTCTAAGGTCTGACCCTGTGAAGCAGATACTTGAAATATAGGATTAAAAATCCGTATTTTGGTGTGCTTCATGTCAAAATGTATTTCCAGGTAAGGAATGCTTCAATCTGTGCAACTCAACTCTTTGCACTACATGAAATCCAGGCAGTGATTAAATGCCTGCCTGGTCCTTAAGTACATGGAGAAAGGCTTGGAAGTTTTAAAATTAGGGGTGAATTCTTACAGGGAGGTTAATTCAGTTGATGTTGTTTAAAACACAAAGAGAAACCCTGTTGCTCTTACTGATTGCAGGCCTCTGAATTAAAGACTTCAAAAGCAGTGCTGAAAATGCTCGTATTTCAGACTTGGTGGTGCCTTATGCCTTCCTGACCTTAAAACCGTGTCGCCATTTTGCTTTATCATGTGTTCCTCCACTGGCTTTTATTTTCTGCCTCGTTTTGGCACATCCCACATCTTTGGTTATCTGGTATTGAGAATCCCAGTTATGTGTGAACTCTCCCAGGTGATGATTTTGGATCTTTGAGTCTCCCCTTTGCAGGAGCTTTCTCTCTTCTCTAGTACTTTTGAGACCTCTTGAACTCAGGGCACTCGAAATCGGGATTTCACCAGTGTTGCTCCAGAGACAGAGGTGAATTTGAGCCCTCGGAGGTCAAGTGTGAGCTTGAACTCAGCACAAAATTTGGCCCCAGGTGAGGTGCAGGGTTCTCACATCCATCCCTGGGCAGACGGTGAGGCTGCTCTAACGCAGAAGGTCACAGTGATCTGGAGCCACATACCTGAAGACTGAAGGCAAAATTGCCAGATATTGTTACACCCAGAAGACACCCAAAATAAAAAAAGTGTTGCCTAGGGGTGCTTTCCCCTAAGTTATAGATTCCTTCAGAATCAAGTGATCTAGCAATAGCTGATGGGAAAGAAAGAGAAGATGCCTGAGTTTTCAGTTAAGCTTCTTTTTTATGAAATGCAAAACGTGGAAATCTCTCTTCCTGTTTGCTTTTACACCAGAGCAAAGGCTGAAGGTCTGTTGCGTGCTCCAGGTCTGCTCTTTGCAAGGTGATTTATTTGTGTCGAGTTTGCTGTGTATCTGTAACATCAGGAGCCTGGCTGAGTAAATTAGAACTGAATGAAAAGTTTTTTTTTTGGTCTGGGGACCAACAAGATAAATTCATCAAACAAAATGAATCTGAATTTTTGCCGGGTAGTGTTGCTTGATATTGCTTCATATTATTTCTTACTTTATGTATATATCTTACTATATACATATAAGACTTTATAAGAGTTGAAGCTATTTCTCCCAGCTGGGAAAAAAAAAATTCCCTAAGTTCAT
The DNA here is from genome assembly GCA_013397865.1 of Struthidea cinerea. NCBI lineage: Eukaryota > Metazoa > Chordata > Aves > Passeriformes > Corcoracidae > Struthidea > Struthidea cinerea. The sequence goes on from VZTI01004733.1 coordinate 20,284, forward strand.
ACACTTACTTTTTTTCCAAGTCCAACCAAACTTTTACAAATAATGGCATTACCTCCAGATCTAGAAATAGGTTCTTGTCTGTTCTTTGAGCTGTCACTTGCAGAGGTTTTATTTCAGGATGATGAAAAAGTACACGTGCTTTCCCCCTGCACACATGCTTTACATCTCTTGCATTGCCTCTCAAATCAAACACTGAAATGCATTTGGAGAATTTTGCAGTGGAAATGCAAACCACAACTTTTGTTGTCAGTTTAATTCTGAGGTTAAAATAGGTATTTAATTAATTTCTTCCTTGAAGTTGGGCTTTGAAATGGTGCCCAAATACGATGATTCATTTTATCTATTCTGATGTTATCAGCAACAATGAAACGTGTTGGGGAACCCCTCTGCTAATTTGCCTTTTTATGGTTGAGAATTTAATTGATTTTTGCAATTATAAGGTTGGAAAAATGTGACCAGTGTTGGCACACAACTCGGCAACAGCCTGTAAGAGTGGGAGAGGGAGGGAGATGATACTGCACGAAATCAATCCTTTCAGCCACAGTCCACTCCTCTCACCTGAGTCCTGAACACTTGGACGTGCAGAGGTGCTTCTGGAATTTGCTGAATCGGAGCCCTTGCTCCTGCCAGCACTGCAATTCGCCCAGCGCTATTTGAACTGCCTCCCGAAGGAAGGGGGCTGCTGGAAGGGTGCTCCCACCCCACAGGGCTGGGGTTGGTGTCTGTTGGCTCAGGTGCTGTTGTTTGTGGGTTTCTCTCACCTCACCTGGGTGGCTTTGGCTCCCAAGACGGGAGAGCTGTGAGGAAGAGGATGTGGCTGTAGGGATGAACCTGCCGCTGAGGCACTTCTGGGAGAGCAGGGGCAGAAGGACAGGTGATACGGGAGAAGGACAGATAAGGAAGGAGAAGCATTGCCAGGGAAAACCTTGAGGGCAAGGACCAGGCTACTTTCCTGGTGAATAATCCTCTCCCTGGGGTGCTGTGCTCAGTATTACCATGTGAACTCGGGGGATCGTGTGAATGTATAACCAGGTAATCCAGGCCCATCAGCAGAAATTATTTCCTGAACTGTCAGTAATAAGAAAAGAAACGCTTGCAAGGTCTTCAGTTCCTCTATGAATAATTCTACTTCTGTTTTCCCATCACTTTTGGTGGTGTTCTCCACCAGGTGGTACAGTAAGCACAACAGAAAGGAAATCAAAAAGACAGGACAGTCCTCAAGGGTCTGTGTACAACCTTGATGCTTTAATGAAGCAAAAGAAATCTGTCTTTAAGAGAAAGATTTTATTTATTTAATTATGTTGGACTGAAATTTGTTAATATCTAATATCCTGTGTGCTCGGAATAGCTCATGAAGGAGTTGCAGCCCCAGCCTTTTTCCAAATATGATTTCAGGAATAGTTCTGAGGCTCAAGTACATTTCCTCAAGGAGAAGTAGCATGAGATGAGAGAGAATTCGATCAGTGTTCGTAAAGATCTATAAGAAGCCAGCTTTTTGATTTTAATATGAAGTTAGTGCCTTATAGCAAATGGCAGAAGAAAATCACAGATACCCTGCAAATCAGGAAGATCTTTCCTCTGGAAAAGCCCCTGTTTGTGGTCAGGCAGGCTCATTGGTGGCACAGTGCTCTTTGTTGGAAGCGAGTTTCATGGATGTGAGAGTAAGGATCATCCAGTGGCCACAATTATGGCTCTCAGCCTTTGTTTTCTGCCAGATATTCCTGGTACACTGAAGACTGAGATGTGCAAGTGCTGCAGTAAATCAGAGATGTAGTCAGTAGCTTTGGTGTTTTGATAAAAAAAGGCAGGTGCGAGTTGCAAACTGTGGGGTCCTCCATCGTCCTTTACAGCCACACTACAGGTTACCTTTCCTAAAAGCATTCTTCTGGCTGGTGGCCCAGAATTAGTGGGGGCAGTTCGGGATCCAAGAAAAAGAGATCTAGGAAAAGCAAGGGGTGTAACTGGAAGAACACTAGGAAAAAGAGGAGCTGCCTGGTGCGATTTCAGATGGCATGAACTCTGTTTTTACCATGATGCATTCAGCTTTTGTTTTGTGAAAATCCATGTGCTGACAAGCATCATGAAAAGAACTTTTGGAAAGAAGCATCAATCTGACAGCGGGGGAGTGTGCACTGGCATCCCAGGTGGTCAGCTCTGTTGGTAAACAGGATGCAAAGAAGATAAAAAAGAAAGTCATTTTGGCACCATCATGTCTACTTCTCCCATTACAAGGAAATTACAAACAAGATGTGTTTTGAAATAAAAAGCAAGTAGTTGTATAATGCTGCTACAAAATACCTGAAGGAAGGATCGTGATAGAATCAAACTGCCACAGAGAAAAGCAGTTGTGGCTGTGGAAAAATAATTTTGGTGCTTTTCCTACTCAAATACATGTATGTGGAGGTACATCACAGCACGACAATGAGGTGATACTTGTCATTTGTGTGACAGAGACAAATTAGAATCCAGCCATCTCAGGGTGGGAACGATTTTCTTGAAAATTAATGACTTGATTAGAAGGAGAAATGAAGCTTCTTCAAGGGGACATGCAAATAAAGGAGGAATCACTAAAACTGTCACCTGGTGTAAAGCGAACATTACACAAAGAAAGATTGGTGGGATAGTGTACAAAGACAAATTTGATGTGATATTAATCATGCAGCACCAGTAGGTGCAGAGAGGAGAGAGAGAGGAACGATTCAGCATAGCATGTGTGTGATTTAGGGAGGTGTTTCCTGCTGAAGCAGGGGAGGAGTATCCCATTCCCCAAGGTGGGTATATCCTCTGCACACCCAGACTGGGGTACCACACTCAGATGAGTTTTACAGGCCCTGTATTTTTCTGCGTGGTGCTGCCACTATCTCCGAGCCCAGTGGAAGAGGTTTGCCTCCTTTCATCTAGAGACAAGGGTCACAGAGAACCATTCATTAATTGCAGCAAGTGCTTATAGTTCCCCAGTGGCAAATCAGCAGAGCGTGGTGGCTGGGGTGTGTATTGGGGGATTTCTGCCACCTTTCAGGAGGAGTGGGACCATGAAGAAACAAATCTACAGGGGCAATTAGTTTTGAGTTCAAGCCCAACCTTACCTTACCTGACCTTCCTAGGGAAGGAACAGGACTGAGGACAACCAAGGCAGCTAAACCAGAAGTGGAGCTTTTCTTAAGCACAGGATTATTACCTGCGTTAATGACTACAGACAAGTAGTATGTTCACAGAAGGCTGTGGTTTGAGCTTGGGGTGTGCCTGAGAGGTTTTCTTGGGTTTTCACTGAGTCCAAATGACCTGCAAGGTATATCCTCCTTTCTTGTGGATATGGAGAGCCACAGGCCTTTCAGCCCGATGTAGGTAACACAGTAGGACCCAAAGCTGTTCATCAAACACTGTTTTCTCTCGTGCAGCACCACCAATGGAAAAGAGACTGATACCCAACCAGTTCTCTTAATTATGCCAAATTTGTCAAATGTGAGTCTGATGGAAATCTGTCACGGTCAAGTGAGGGATCTTGCAGAGGCCTAAGAGAAAATAAGTCCAGTGTCGCGCTCTAGCTGCACCTGACAAAAGCAGGTGTGAAGATAAGCTGGCAAGCTCATGATGTGGTGATCTCTATTTCCTTGGCTGCTGAACATCAGCAGCAGTGGCACTGAGGCAGCCGCGCGCTCTCCGTTTCTCCGGATGGTGATGCCGGGGACAAGCAGGGTGGATTAGCGCTGCTGGGAAGCAGATTTTTGGCCCATGTATCTGCAGCCTCTGCCAGAAGCCCTGGAACAGTTTTCATACTTTCAGACACATTTTTACAACAATATGGCTTAGATTTTGTAAATGATGAGGAAGGCGTACGTTACTGAGCGTATGATTTTCCTCTGGAGGTGGGGCTCTGCTCAGGCAGGATTTGTGGCAAGTCTTAGGGGCAGGAGCCACTTGCTTTCATTTCCAGTGTTCGCCCACATGTTCTTGGTCTACCTAGTTTAGAAAATGCCTGTTTTACTGTTGGTAAGTCATCTGAAGCACTTGGTTTTCTAGCTGCATCACACCTGTATCAGAACAATGTCCAAACATACTCCCTCCAGGCCAGGCATTACCACCTGGAATTCCCTCTGCCTGCAACATGGCTGTGATATGTTCTTTCTTTGCCAGAAAATAAGTGTACTTTGCTGGTCTATACAGGACATTTATTTTCCTGAGATCAGGGTGATGGCTTCCGCAAAGCCACAAGAACCCTTGTGAAGATCAACATCAGCACGTGTGTGCAGTTTTCACACCGAGTGTCATGGGCTGCCTAACTTGCCTTGCACAAATGCCCTTATATGTTCACATTTAGCACAGTGGGTGCACGTTTCTGTGCTTTTTCATGCTCTCAAAACATGATCCTGTACAGTCACTTCGTGCTTTGTTTGCTTGTTTTTACTAAGACGATGCCAGCCTGGCAAAGACTCTGTTAACAGCAGGTCAATTAATTCTCCAGCTCAGAATTTCTCTTGATTTCCAGCAGAAAGATTTGAAGCCTCCACCTTTTTGCTGTTGTTTGAAAGTAGTCACTTGGACTGTCTTCTTATTACCCATGTATATTTAAACATAAATTGCATCTGACTGCGGTGACACTAATTAAGGCGGAGGCACTCAGATGCAGCCCCCCTTGCGGGGAGCGTGGCCAATAAACCTGCCGTGACTGGCAGGTGTTTCGACCACTTTAGACAACAGCAATTTCATAAAGTGTCCTTCCCCTTCTCCTTGACAAGGAGGGGACAGCCAGGCCCCCTCTGAGGCATCCGCCACCAGGCAGGGACCAGGTGGCCTCAGGAAGCACGGAGCTGGCACCCAGCTTTTCGAGGCTGTTGCCTCCTGTCTTTTGTAAACAGGGATTTCCACCCCACCCTTTCCTAAAATATGAAAGGATTTTATATTATCTCAGTGGTTTTATAATATCCCAGTGATGTGCTCCTGAGGTGTTTGACCAAATATTATGAAAGCTTTCCAAGGGCTAATAATCCTGGAGGTAGCATGACGCCTTCCTGTGACATTGAAATAATTTAGTAATTTTACAGTACATTTGAATTTTGGCATTGTTCAGCCGCTCAGTTTCCATTAACTTCGCCTGGAATTTCTCATGTCCGTGCACACAAGCAGAAGTGTCAAGTTTCTCCTTCATGCTCCAAAACGCCACCTGAATCACAATTGTGCTGCAGCTAATTGTTATTAATTAAGCTGTTCCTAGCAGTCCAAGCTGGATTGTGCTTTTCTGTGGGTGTAATAAAAAGCGAAGGCATTTAGTAAGCACAGTACTGTGGGGGAAGAACAAGGGAGCCCTGCTCCTGGGAACGTCTCTGCATGCTGTGAGGTGCTTTTGGGGAGGGTCTGTGTGTTTTTAAGGATGGGGCCACCGGCTCAAGCTCGTTACCATCAGATGAGCCCTGCTGACCTTGGCTGCCACTTCCCTGTCACGGCCAGGCAGCTCCAAGGACGTTTTGCAGCGGGTGAATTTGCACGGAGCCGCTCTGGCCGCACGTGCTCCCGCATCACTTAAGCACAAGGCCTTGGCCAGAGCCCCCGGCACAAGGTTTGGCCGGGAATCACATGGCAGGTGCCCTGTGCTCCCCCTCCTGCCTCCCTCTCCTTGCCCAGGTTCAGCTGAACCAGATCGTGGAGTGGAGCCAGCGAGAGGAAGGGATTAATGAAGTGGGGACCCCGGGAGCAGCCTCCTCACAGAGGGCCTGCGTTGGGAAAATTGCTTTCTGGCTTTTCTTCTCAGTGAGGCTGCTGAGGAGCATGCCTGTTGCTCTCTGCCCGGGGAGCAGCAGCGAGGCACTCGGCATTCATCTGCCTTCTTACATGTTTGCTTGTGAAAATAAAGTCGGGTGAGGAGGACTTTGGGCAGAAATGCTGTCATCTTCGCATGAGAGGCAGCAATAGGAAGCTGCTTTTGGTCTGTGGGAACGTGTCATCCCTGTCTCCAAAAAAAAGCAGCCTGCCCTCTGTTGTGTCTTCTCTTTTTGTCCACCTTGCCTCGGATTAAGAACCAGAAAACAGATGATTTTGGCAGTCACTGCAGGGTGTTATTTTAACAATGAGCTAATGGTTACCCTGTGCAGGATAAAGGTGCATATAAACGTCCACTTAAGAGGGCAGGAATAGTCTTGGGACTTCTCCAAGTCCAAAAGGATGGGAAATGGCTTGTGTACAGACCTTAGAAATAAAAATAAGCCCAAGGGCACAGTCTGGTGGTTGCTCCAGACTGCTCACTTAAAGCCTTGCTGGAGCAAGCAGGGTGGAAAGGGAATCCCTGGGAGAATCATCCCTGGGGTGGGAGTCTTCTGCACCACGCTTAGTTCGGAGAGATTTTCTCCTGCCGTCGTCTCCACATGCCGCAGAACTGAAGCTTTAATCTGTCCACAGATCCTCCTGGTGCTGCCACCACTTTTCTGGGGGCAGCTGCAGAGTTTTATAAGGCATTGCATTTCTTCCATCCCAACAAATTCCTTGGCGTTTTGCTGTTACTAGGAATGTCTGTTCTGCTGGTAGCGTTTGCAGAAACATGACCAAATCTCAGATAGCAGCCTGGGCTGGGACCTGGGAAGTCAGGGAGAGGCTTTATGGCTGTTTGCAGGGTAAACCCCCCTCACCCTGTGCTTAATAACTTCCTCCCAGGACTGCTGTATTTGTGGCTCCTGTGATAAACTAGTCCTGCTGTTGCTGAGTGGAGGATTCTAAACTAATGGTGCTTCTGCTCCCGGGATTTACCATTTGGAAGATACTTTATTGCTATCTTGTGACATTTCCCTGCACTTTTATGCTCATTTATATAACTGATTTCTTTGATTTATGGCAGGTTTTCTTCATGTATAACAGTGTCATAAATTGCACAGCCCTCCTTTAAGTGGTTATGAATTTGAGATATTCAGTAAACTATGGCATGGGGGAAAGGGCAGATGCCTTTTGAAGAGGCTTTTGATCCCAATCCCAAATAAAATAACCTGTTCTCTCAAAAGAAATCAGAAGCGAGCATCAAAATAAGTTGGCATAGCCTGTTTCTTGACTGGCCAGCTGGTTGTGGTTTTTTTTAGTGCAAAATATAAGTTATTCATGTATGATAAAAGAATGCATGAGGCCAAACCCACAGAGTGGTGATGTTTGTGTGGCAGTCCCTGGAGCTCTGTTATCCACGGTCTGCAGAGGCTTTCAGAGAAGCAGCAAATTAATGTTGTTCTTTCAATAAACCTTTCTCTTTTTCTTCCCTTTCTCTTTGTAAACCTGCTATTTCACGTGTTGCTATTTTTTAAGACCTCAAACAAGCTCATATTTCCAGGGAGTGTTCAGTGGCCATCAGGGATCCAAAGCCTATCAAAGCCACTGGTCAGACCTGTGAAATAAAGACCTTGGGTTTTGATTTTTTTGGCATCTTGCTTTGTAGAGGAAGAGAAACAGCTCATTTAAAAATTGCTTTCTGAGTTCAGCTGTCAGAGAAGCTTTCTGTTGACCTTTACAAATTGATACCGTCACAATCAATGGACAGAAGTTTAAGGGCAGTCTCTGGGGTGGGGAGGCAGGAATGAACCCAAACATTTATAAAATATATATGGAGTGCATTTCTAAAAGCCCAACAGAAATAACAGCAAGTATTAACAGGGAATATATTTGAACAAGCTGTTCTGTAAAGAATTTATAATACCTGATTTAAGAATGGTTAGTTAGAACTCAGCTATTGAGATGATTTCTGAAAGTATATGTAACTAAAAAAAAATGTAACTAAAGTATATGTAACTAAAATTAACAAATACATATGCCTTAGGTTGGTGCAGTGCAGCAATAGGTTGGGTGAGGGAAGCAATTAGAGATGTTGAAGTTGCTTTGTGAGATTCAACTGCAGGGAAACTGCATTTGAGGTGCAGCCTGGTTCTTGAACCCCATGGAAGCGAAACCATTTACAAAGGCTCAGGAGGAATTGCTTGAAGAGGGACAAGCCAGTCTGTGATTTCAGCTGCTGCCTCGCTCATTTTTAAAGAATCAGTGAGACACACTGAGAAGCTCCTCAAACGCAAACACACAGTCCTCCCCTCCCAGGTAAAACAGGCAGCAGCTTCAGTGCTGCAGGAGTTTGCCCTGAATATTCTGCTCATGTACAGTGAGGTTATCAGCACACCAGGGATGGGCTGTGCAGAAGATGCTGCCCACACACTGGGCTGCACGTTCTTATGCACAGCATGCAGAAGAAAAGAAAGGTTCTTGCCTAGACTTTATTTACTGAAAGTTTGTTTTTCCTGCCTACAAACTGCTACCTGAAAGCACCCATTTTAACAGAACATACAGGGTTTATTACTCAGTGCAGCCATGGGCAGTTAGGCAAAGAGAACCTTTGGTGTAAGGAAGTCTTGTGTAACAGAGCACATTAATTCTTTGACTTCATGACCATAACATATACGACCCCCACAGACACCAGGACGTGGTCTCTGTTCCTAGCCCAGCATATTTTGGCTCCAGACAAGGTGTGGTGTCCACCTGGGGGTCCGGACAGCCTCAGCATGGCCCCTGCCTTTCCCTCTGACTGCAATGCCATTCCCCTCATCTGCAGTACTTCCAAGTCTAAGTAATTACCATTTCAGCTGTCTTACGTGAGCTGGATTCTCCTGCCTGCTTGACAAGGTTATCGTGTTGCTTGAGAACCTGTTATTTTCATTAATGAAAAATAAACTGCATTCAGTCTCAACTTAATAGATGTGTATGTATTGGCTAAAATAGGGTATATCTGTCATCACATTCTCCTGCCTTACACAGTCACCTTGAAGCACTTGGGCAAAGCAGCTCCGAAGTGCTGGGTCTGTTCTTGCCTGGTAATGGGGACACCCAAACCATGGCTTGGCCCTTTCAGGTGTGTCCCATGAGATACTGGTTTTCTTTAATTCCCAGGTGTTTTTCCGGGGACTGTTTAAGCCCCCCGCAGTTTTGCCTGTTTGGGTTGCCAGAATTTGGGAAGGCTGTTCTCACCAAAGCAGTCATTTTCTTTAGGTGTTGAAATTTCACAGTTACTTTAATCATTTTATTAGGTGGTATTTGGGTTATGTGATAATTACTAATGTAATGCGAGAAAGATTTCTGTGGGAGATCTTGGGGAAATACCTTTTACGTGTCACAAGTGGCTTGTGCTTAAGCTGTAATGAGGCGCCTCTTGCTGTGTGCTTTAGTGGTGACTAATTACCCGCAGTTACAGTAGAGACATAAAAGCACCTGTCCCACCTACCCGCTCTGAGCTGCATCTCTTACATAAACGATGCTTAAATACTAGTAAGGAGGATCTGAGGGCTTGTGAGCATCTTGCCAATATATTTTCAATATTGTACAGGCAGCGAGGGCTGCAATCCCGTTCCCATCGCAGCGGCTGCCGGCACTCCCACCGGATTGCCCAGGCTGAGAACCAGGCGGAAGCTGAATGAACGCGCTCCCCTGTGCACGCACAAACTCCGCGTGTTTGCACAGTGTTAATTAAAATGCATTTAAGATGAGTGAGTGCATGCGGCATTTGGGGGCCCTCTGGGGAAGGGAGAAGCAGGGAGGGAGGCAGACAGGCGGAGGCCTGCGGCTGTCGGGAGCTGTGTGAGTCCCGGCGGAGTGGCAGGAGCTGCCGGGGAGCGTGGCCACCACCCCAGCACCAGGGCAGTGCTCTGTGCCAGCTGAGCACCCTGGAGAGCACTGCCAGGGGGAAAGAGCCCTTTGTGTCCCAGCAAAGCAGCCTGGTTTGGGAGCTGGGAAATTATTTTGGTCCAGCCTCACAGCAGATGTTACTGGCATCCCTTGCCAAGTTGATTTTTATTGAAGGCACGTGTACAAAAAGCCAGACTAAGTGCCTGGTTCCCCTGTGTTCCCGTGGTGCTTGTGGGTTTGTGCTCCATCATCTTCCCTCCAGTCCTTCCCCTGGCATTGAAAAAACAACCCAAATCCTTCTCACTGCTGGGACCTGTAGAGACTTCCATCACTTTGCCCTGGTAGGGAGCCAGGATACACCGTGGTGCAGTGATGGAGGGAAACAGGCTGCGCTGCTGCTGCACTGGAGCAGGACTTGAGAAGAGTGACGGCTGGAAAGCAGGGAGAGCAATATTTGGACACTCTTAGGCCTTCAGCTTGGCACTTGGAAGAACACGTGGCCTTGCATTACGGTCATTTATCTGCAGGTTCATTAGTCTTAGAAGGTGTTGGTGATGGTCTGTATTTTGGTGCTGTAGGGAAGAATTTTAGTTCATGTCATTAAGAGTTAATCACACACTTAATCTGGGGTGCTGCACTCAAGTGCCTGACTAGTGCAGGAACAGTTTATAATGTTCTTCAGCAGCAGCAGGGAGGGTGATTCCTCTGCGTGACGGTTCAGAGCAGCAACGTTTGCATGGACTAACTTGCACTCTGGAGTTGATTTCTTTGTGGAGGAAGCGTGGGTCAGCTGGCAAAGGGATGCTGGTGATATTTACTTGTTCTGGGAGGCCCAGTTAGGAGCCTGATAAAAGGAGAAGGTCCTGCTGATGCCATGATGATTTTTGCCTTTTCTTTTAAAACCCCGTTAGCCTTTTTACAGCTTCTGTATTCTTAGTGCTTTAGCCTACATTCTTGCACTTGTTCGTTAAGCTAGGAGACTAAACATGTCAGAGGTTTCCTAGTCAGGGAGCAATACGCCTCAGACCCCAAGGTCCTCTCCAAAACACATTTTGTAAACTAAGATAGAACCGTGCAGGGGAAGGTTCCTGGGGGAGAGGGGCTCACTCAAGCCTCCCACCTGGGAATTGTTTTATAGATGTGCTAATTAGCAAGACCCATAATGTTACAGCAGATCTTTTGGGCGTGTGCACTGCGGTGTGCATGGAGGTGCATTCGACCTGGACGTCGTGCACCTAAGGATCCTTCAAATAAACAGCGAGGTAAAATCCCTTTTTCCCTTCTCACCGTGTTTGACTCTTGATTTTAAGACCAGGAAAAGGCATCACTGCCAGTGCTCAGAAGCTGGAGAGCAGAGGAGACCAGTGTTGTATTTCAGAGCTGCTTGAAAACGATTTTGTTGTCTCAAAATGTGGCCTTACCTGAGCTAAGCCAGGTGCTGGGAGCAGAGACCACTCAAATCTTCCTTGGATAGTGTCTGCTAATTGCTTGTTTGGGTTATGTACTTCATTGGGAAGTAGCTTGCAAATGCTGAAGATATTTCAATAAACTGAGTTATTTTTTGCATCTGGTATGAAGATCCCACAGTCTTCCTAAGCTACCCCACTGCGTAAGTGGCTGTAAAAGAAATATTTTGATTTTAAATGTTTTCCTATCACAACATGCGTGCTGGTAATTTGCCAGCTTGACCACTGGAGCCACAAGCATCTCCTCAAAGCCATCCCGTTGGGGGTGGCGGTCAGCAGCACGGTGCCACGTGTCACCCCCATGTCACCTCCATCCCTCAGCTTCCCCACCAGCTTGGAGGCTTATCTGCTGCCTCCTTGTCAGAGTGAGTGCTTCCAGATTCACAGCAAGGCCTCAAGGAGAGCCAGATGATAGAGCAGATGGTAGATGACTAATTTGGCAAAGTTAGATGAGTGGAAATTGTTTGCTTTAATTGCTTGTCAAGTCCAGTACCTACATTATAGTTAAGAAGCGACTGTTTACCCTCAAATAGAACAAAATGAGGAAAGGAAGAGTGAGTGAGGGTGTGTGTGTGTGTGTGTGTGTGTGTGTGTTCGTGAAGAGTGGGGAGAAAAAGTGAAGAAGTACACAGAGAAAAAAATTTGGTACCAAGGCTTGAGGAGGAAGAACCATTGGTGAAACTTCTTGTAGTAATTTCTGCCCTTTTTTAGTGGTAGCTCTGTGATCCAGGCCCTGCACAACATTACTCCTATTTTGTCCTTTCCAGCTGCTGGGCCGTAATGTAGAGGTGACATAACTAAAAGAGAAACAATGCTGGAAATACTGGCATAAAACAAGCTGGTGATGATCGCTTGACATGGTCAGTACAAGCAAATATCCTTGAAATGTCACTGTATAAATCTGGTCGACATTTCGATGGTGTTTTTTGGTTGGCATGAACAGGAAGGCGCATGAGTGGAATATGCTGTGTAGCATCCACCAAAGGGATTTTTGGAGAGTTTGGCACAAGGAGAGGGTTCCATCAGCTCGGGAAAGTGTTATCACACATAGCTAATCCTTCTTGATGGAGTCACAATCACTGTCAGTTTCTACTGTGCCCAGCTGTTTCTGTTCATAAAATTGGGAATGAGCTTCCATGTGTAGGTGGCATATGATCAGCCTCGCTTGGAAGTGGGACCATGCTGGTAACACACATCCTTGCAACTTTTCTGGAAGTGCTGGAAAGCTTTTACAATGGCAGATGAAATAATATTTGATATTTTAGTGACCAAATTTCAGGAAATTAATGCTTTTGGTCCCTGGTACTATCCACCCCAGGCACCACTTCTCCATGCCATGGAGAAGAAAGGCTGTGGGGGAAGCGTTTGAGTGCTCTTCTAGTATTGTGAATGAAAGTCCGGGTGAAAATGATAGTTAATTTTCTAAATTTGACTTAATGTAGTAGGTGTGGAGAGCTTAACTTGAAAATAAAAATAACTAATATTACAGCTAAAAAGTTAGGAAGAAATTTTTCACTGTGAGGGTGGTAAGGCCCAGAGAAGCTGTGGCTGCCCCATCCCTGGAAGTGTTCAAGGCTGGATGGGAGTTGGAGCAACCTGGTTTAGTGGAAGGTGTCCCTGCCCATGTCAGGGGAGTGGAACTTTAAGGGGGATTTTTAAGGTCCCTTCCAACCCAAACCATTTTATGACGCTCTAATAGCACTCCCGGGATTGTGTTTCTGGGCCCTTTGGAATTTTGCGTGCAGGTGCAAGGGATTAAAACTGTAGTGGTGCTGCCATGGAGCAGCCTGTCTGTCACGGGAGTACTGTGTCACCTCATCCCAGTGACACCCTGACAGGCTGGGCAGCAGCTGGGTGGCCATGCTGAGCTCCTCTCGTGGCCATGTGGCTGTCCAGGGGTTCATGGCAGTCGGGTTGATTGCATGCGACTGGATTCAAATGGGATGATAATTTTCTAGTGTAGAGCAGGCCTTGCGGAAGGAAAACACTTGTGCCAGCTGAGCTTTTAATTAGGAGTACAGAGAAAATTATGCTCTCCTTCATTACAGACTCCCACCTAGGGAAAGAAAGCCTCCAATTCTAAAGCACTCTCCCACACCACTGGGTTTGCAGGAAAACGGCTGGTGACCTCCAGGAGTGTTTTGCCTTCTCACGGGAAACATCTGCAAGACTGTAAGTGCAGACAGCCCTCGCTTCATTAGGACGTGCCTAATTGCAAGAAAATTCAGGGCTTTTGCAGCTCATTCAAGGAGAACTGTAAAATAATAATGAAAGGATTAGAAGTGTGTTTCCCCTTCCTGTGGGCCTACGTGACAGGGTGCCCAGGCTGTTGCTGAGAGCGTGAAGCAGAAAGAACTGAATGGGGATTGCCGCGGCATTGCTGGTAATTAGTCGTTCCTTAAGGGGCTCGAGTGTTCCCCCCATCTGGGGGTCTTAACAAATTGCCACGAGTGTTTGCAATTATTAATAAACAGTTCTGTTAGCTGCCTTTCAAGAAACCCTGATAATGGCGCTGCCTGTAAAAACACAGCTAATTAAGTAAGTAAGTGGGAAGTACGGGAGCAGAATGTGTTAGAAAGAGATGATGACTGTTTTTGGGCTCATCTTTTCTGGGGTGAAGGAACGTGTGATTGTCTTTCTAGAAAGCCATTCCTGAAACCAGCGAGTCCAAGAATTTAAGCCTCCCTTTGTGTTTTTGGCGCACTTGACAAGCTGATTGACAAAGGGAGGTTGTGCTGCCTTCAGGCAAAGGCTGGTGCAGGGCAAATGCACTGCTCTCCTGCATCCTTGCCAAAGAGATAATAATAAATGTTTTATGATTCAAAGGAAAATATATTCAGATGCTTGAGATAACCCCCTTGGAGTTAGTGACGAGGATGCCTCATCACTGCTTCTTCGAGTGTGCTTTGGGAGAGGAGTGTGACACCAGGATTTCAGGTGGGGGTGACAGTGGTGGAGATAATGGATTCCACTCTTCTTTAGTACTCCAGATGTAGGCTGATCTGGAAAGGGGTTGAGTGAGAAATGAAACAAGTTTATCTTCTTCCAAAAGTTGAGCTAGGAGGATTGTAAAATCCATTAGTATTAGAAGAAGGAGAACTAGATGGAAGCAAGTGTGATTTCTTAATTTAACGTATAGATTTATCATCAACAGAGCAGAGCAAAATAATGGGCTAAAAAGCAGAATCTAACGGACATTTTTAAATGTCTCCATTATTTTCCACCTTTGAGTGGGCGTTTGAATGATTTGGCTATTTTATGAAAAAATGTCAATGGGAAAATTAATTTCCGAGTCATGTGCATGAATATTGATGAAAAGCATAAATTTATTTCAATACAGACGATTATTACTGTTGTAATTGGGGCCATTAGGAGCTGAAACTGTCACTTTAGGTAGCTGGTAATAAGTAAACAACTGAATGTGAAGTGTGAATGTGTGAGTAATGCCTGAAATCCACTTTTGTGATGGCCAAGCAGTGCTCTGCTCCAGCACCCACCCAAAATCCCCCGTGACTGGGGTGTAGGTGAAAGTGGCCATTGGCTTGTTGCCGTCACTGCTGGTTTGGGACTTCTCAGATGGAAGAGGCATGTCCCTGAGCTTTGGGATAACATTAGCTGTGGGTGACTCTGCACATGAACACTCTGTGAGGTTTGTTGTCAGAATGTGGAAAGAGCAGGAATGGCCAAGCATGTTTAGGTGGAGAGATGGGTTTGAGAGGTTCGTGGTGTGTCAGTAAACCAGGTCATACTGGAGCTTCCCCCAGAAACTTGGGCAAAATGTAGGGGAAGTCTGATTTTCCTGAGTGTGCATCGATAGACCACTGGAGGGTTTCCCTCGCGGAGATGCCCCTCTAAGGCCTCCCCTGAGCAAGGCAGAGAGTTTGTGACCAGAGATGCTCAGCAACAAGAGCAGCTTCAGACTGGAGGCACATCTTAAGCTGCTACTCTTTGTCCTGTGTTAGAGACAGGGAATGAGTATTTTTTATTAGCCAGCAGAGGTTCTGCTGCAGGAACAGTTAAAGCACACAATCTTGGTTTTCTTGTTGCTCATCTGTTTCTGGGGCTGTATAAAACAACACATCTAACAACGTACAACGAAGTGCTTTGAAGAGGGTTTATGAAATACAGATTATGCTGGTTTTGCATGGCGTGACAAGGAAATACATTTTGTTGTGCTTGTGTTTATGCCTGCATACAGCTGGAACATCCCTGCGAATACATATTATTTTAGCACTTAATTTTAAAGAGCTGCTGCAACACATAGATGCCTGTTGCTGTTCCAGGAGAGGAGCAGGAGGTGAGTGGGATATGTTCCTGCTCTGTGTTGAGCTCAGGGACAGAGATACTGGGAATCTTGTGTGACTCCTGCTCAGCTCCCACTTCACACACGGTTACTTTGGTGCTTTTTTAACTACCTTGGCAAATCAGACCCAGAACAATTATTTCTGCCCTGGAGCAGCTGGGAATTGCCTCATATGGCTCAAAATAGGGCATAAAACTTGTTAAGTACCCGTTCACAGCCTGCTTTCTGGCCCGTGTCCCTCCCAGGTTTGGCTCCCTGGCATCAGTGGGCCAACAGGAGCACCTTTGTGATTGTCCATGGCAGCAGCATTTCTCTCTCATGGCAGGAATGCCTTTTTACCCTGTTAGTTGTTATTTGCCTTAAGAAACCTGTCCAGAGAATACCTCTGTTTTAAAGGATTCTCTGTGAAGGATGGGAGATACTGTCCCAGCCCTTCCTCCTGCAAGTGGTGAAGGACCTAACCTGCTTTTCTTACATGCTCGCATAGTTTCCTCTTTTGTATTTTGAATGTGATATAATGGTTAGGTGCATCAAAAGTATGCATTGCAAAGCTGAGACAGAGAGATTAATGACTTATTGTAATAATGGATTATTAACGATCCATTATTATACCCACATTTGCTTTATGACTTCAGCTTGTTGTGCAGGTCAGAGCTCTCTCCTGCTCTGAGTTCTGTTTCTGCATCAACTTGCACTGCTGGTTGGGTACTGATGGAAAAAAATGTGCACTTCTGCGCCCCTCAATTGATGTAGGATAATCACTTTTGGTATGTGACTTGATTTGAGGCAATCTGTGACCAGTTTTTTGTTGTTGTTGAGTGGAGATGACCATTCTGGTCAGCACAGAGCTACAAAAGCCAGACCAAGGCCATGCAATGGGTTCGGAGGATTAATGCTGGATAGTCATTTTCCCTGGTTTCCCAAATTTTGTGGCAGAGCAGGCTGGTAGGATCTGGGTTGCACTGATCTTTTGGCACGGATCAGGAGGGCAGCAAAGGCCCCAGGTGTGAGCTGCAACAAGGAGATGTTCTGTGTAACAGAGGATCAGAGGAAACTTCTCTTTTTAAGACAGACATTAAGTACTTGGAATTGCTCTGAGATAAATTTAAAGGATCAGCATGATTTATTCTACATTAGCTTTAAAGGGGTTTTTTTTATCCAAAAGAATTGATTACTAGCCATATCAAAAACTGGGAGTAGTTACTGGAGTGGTTTGACTGTACAAAATTAATCTCAATCAAATAAAACTCACAGCCCTGGTTCACATCTGGGCGGGCTTCACCCCTGCCGAATCCTCTTGCAAGAACAGGCTCCCGGTGTTTCTGCCTCCCCACAGCAAACAAGGGGCTGCATTAGCTTTCAGGAAACGTTTAATGGGTGTGCAACGTGGAATAGCAGTGTTGCAGTACATAGCTTTATTAGCTGAGCTGCAGGAATTGTTTTCTGAGTTGTGTTGGTCCTTTGCACGGATTGCAAAATGGAACGGAAGGTGTTTATTGGTCTTGGGAGCCATAAGACAGAATAATACTTACCTGGCTGGAAATATGATCAGTCTTGTAATAGGTACAGCTGTATTTAAGGAAGAAACACAAAACCCATTTTGTAATTGGTAAGCAAGAATTTTTAGGTGTCCTGGCAGGCACAGCCATGTGTCTCCCTGAAGGGTTAGCACATTTGTAGGGCAGATCTCTAGGTTTTTCTGAATAAAACTCTATACATGAGCTAGGACAGGGCTTTGTAATTCAAAAAGAAAGATGTGCCGTCTCCTAGTTGCAGTGATTAATCCTTCCAAGTGTTCCCAGTCCACCAGAGCTACGTGAGGTCCCAATATGACCATGTCTTTCCATCTTGGGAGTCTCCCAATATAGCTGTTAAAAATATTGTGAATGAAGTCTTGTTTAGGTATGATTTACTCTTAAGTGGTAAGGTTTTACCAGAAAATTTAAAAATTGGAATGTTCATGCTTTTAAGTTAAGCCTCAAAATGAGGTGGTAGCTTCTATTTTAAAACCTGAGCAAACCAAGCCATTTTGTTTTTCTTCAGCGTAGTATAATGAACATATGTCAAATATTTCAAGTTTTTTACTGTAGCGAGAACTTTGAAATCTTACTTTTACCACGTCATAGAAAGAAATAATATTCCAGCGTTTCCAGTGGTGGGTAGACCCAGTGTGTATTTGGAGAAGCAGGCCTTGCAGTGCCTGTTCAGCTTTGGTCCGAGCTCTTAAACCCCTGGAAACACAACCCAAAAATGATGTGACCAGCCCTTCACCCTGTGAATGGTTTGCAGTGAAACCAGCCCATGCCTGCCCTCCCTGTGGGAGTCACGGCGCAGCAGGAACAGATTTCTGCTGCCATTTCTGAGGGAGAGGGAGTTTCCTTGGGAAAAAACTTTGAGCAGGTCATAGGCTTCTGGCTGCCTCCTGAAGCCCTTTGCCAAGAGGCTGCTGGAAGCTCGAATTGCCCTGGCACAAGAGCAAATAGCTCTGCAGCAGAGAGACCACAGAGGGAACGGAGATGAGAATTGTTCCCATTTCTATTGTGAAAATAAAAAGGGGGAGGGTATAAGTAAACAGTCAATAATTGTAGTACTCTGAAACCTAATTACTTTTGGTATTTATAAAAAGAACCTGCATCATTCAAAAGAGTATATGTTAGCCAATTTTACTGATTGTGCCTCCAGTCATGGAGAGTTTTGTTTGTATTGATCTGATCCAGGAGTAGGAATGGCTCCAGAAATGCCATTCTTGTCAGACTCCTGTTTTGCATAATATAATGCCTATTTCAGAAGTTTAGATATATCCAGATTAATTTGCTCACAGATAAGAACAACCCACAAGCTGTTGATTAAGAGGAAAAGTAAGTGCATTGAAAAAGACAAACCAAAACCAACCCAGCCCCACACTTGACCATTTAAGCAGCATTGCTGTCCTGGCAGGCTGAGCAATGTGTGAAAAGCTGATTGTGTAAATTGCTGCTTCTGTGTTTGTTTCTCTCATTTCTTTTGTCATTGCATGATGCACGGCAGGCTGATAGACTGGGATTCTTTGAACTGGACTTCAAAATGTAGAGCAGAGAAGTGTAATATTAAAGGATGTACTTTGAAACCTGTATTAGGATGGTGTTTCCTGACATATCTCCATGGTGCATTCAGCCTGGGGACCTGTGGAAAGACAATGTTGTTTTTGCTGTTGTTTTTCTCCTATTTAATTGCGTAAAGCAGCTGGGAAGAGCTGGGATCTTGAGGAAAGTGATGGGGAAAGCAATGTTGGGTGTAAGTCTTCTGCTCAGGTGCTCTTGGCTTGTCCAGAATACTGTTCAGAACAGTGCAAGTGTTGAATTATCCCGGCCAGCTTGGATACACAGGTCTCTCCAGCCTTGTGTCCTTCAGCCCTTGATGGGAGTGCCTCTGCCCAGTGTCTGATTCTGTCACTGGCAGAACTGGTAGGGGTTTACTGAGTCGTGGGTTTGACCCTTTAGGTCCAACCCAAGCAACCTGCTTGGCCTTTTTCCTGCATTTCTGCCTTTTCAGCCTTTCTACATTTGGTGGTAAATACCAGTACTTCAGCCCATTTGGTGAGAGGTGTTTAAATTGCTGAGATGATCATGGGCTGTATTTCTACCTTCCTATCTCTGCTGCTGATATTCAAGTGTGACTTGTGTGACCCAGTCCTGTGAATCGTTACAGATTTTTGTTGCAACTCCCTGTATCACTGTGTACAGACTTTTTTTCCTTCTGTGCTCCGCTGCCTCTCCTCCACACTGGCCTGATTGATTGTGCTGTGGTTTCTTGCAGTGTGTGCCGGCACCGAGAACAAGCTGAGCTCCCTCTCTGACCTGGAGCAGCAGTACCGGGCCCTGCGCAAGTACTATGAGAACTGCGAGGTAGTGATGGGCAACCTGGAGATCACCAGCATCGAGCACAACAGAGACCTCTCCTTCCTGAGGGTAAGCAGGCTGCTGTTCTCCTTCCCTCTGTTTCTGCGTTTGGGGGAGCAGCAATGGGTGCTGGGCTGGAAAAGACCAGGCATCTCTCCCACCAGCTCCACTGTGATGCAAGAGGATGATAAAACGTTAGGGATGTGCAGAGAGCAAGAGCAATGTCATTGCTGTGACAGGTGCTCTGAGTGTGAGTCATTTAGATTTATCCAGGACGTGGGGGAGAAAGCCGTGACACTGGAAGGTGACGCCTCGCAGGTCTCCCACTTTGTGTTGGCAGCAGGTACAGGGCAGGTTAGGTGGGGTTTAGGAAGGTCGGAGAATCATGCAGATAAGCACTGGAGGTCTGGAGAAGGTAATCCTAATAAAATGCTAGATGTGGACTGATTGATAGACTAAGGGAAGAACTCTAAGCAATGTTTGTGGAGCATTTAAGAAAAAAAAGTGATTGCTGAAGGAACATAGAACCTTCTTTGGATATGAGACTGGAGCTAAGAGCCTGACTGAATCTCCTGCATCCAGGGGAAGTCTGTGGTAGATGAAGGCTGTATTGCTTCTGGGGAGCCTGGGTTGTGCATTCCCTCAGTCCTCTTTACATCCGATTTTGGATTGGTGAAGGAACATTTCACTGTGGTTTGCAGATTCCCTGTTGCCATGCTGGCAACCACAAGAGAGAAAGGTGAACACCGAGTTCAAAGAACTTAAGCCCATCATTATTTGGCATTGCACATTCTTTATATTTAAAGAATTATCCCACTAAAGGAGTGACCCAGGTGGGCATCTGAGGATGCTGCAGATGATGTGGCTGTAATATGGAAGGTAGGTCTGAGGGCCAGGGTAGAAAAGGCAGCCCGTGGCAGCAGGGTTGCAGTCTGTGCTGTGATTGTACTCTCCATGACGCAGATAAGGGTTTACATTGCTCGGATTGCTCGCCTGTACCTCTGAAAAATGCTGATGTCATGTTCCAGGATGCATGTCTGTGTGTAAGTGGCATGTTCACGTGGCAGGAGTGGTGGAGTTTAAATCCGGCAGCAGGAAGAGGCGGTGGGCGGCAGCCCCAGCTGGTTGGGTTACACTCACTCATTCTGTTTGCTGGGTCTCGAGTGAGCTGAGTGCTCAATTCCAGTCTGTAAAACTGTGAACTTTCCACCGCAGTTTCTAGCAAAGCCAACTCTCCAGCAGTGTGTTTAGCTTTGCGTCACGTTGAATTTGTTGGGAATTTCACAGCCTTGCCGCTCCATACATTGGCGTATATTTACTCTAAGTGCTGCTGAAAGGTCTGCAAGCAAAATTCAGCTACCAGACATGTCTGGAGTAAAGTTTGGGGTGCTAATTGCACTCAGACTAACAGATTGCCTGTTAATTTGAGTGACGAATGCCTCGGAAGTGAATGCTATCCGTACATTTCACAGTTGTGACAGGTGGGAAAAACACATATGCTTTTGCTCTGAAACAGATACAGCCTTGGTGCAGCTGGACCAGCGTTCCCCGACGTGCTGGACAGGTGGCAGATCCTCCTCCTGTGAGGGCAGGATCCCTGCTCTGATTGGGGCACCTCTGCGGTTTCAGATGCCTCCTGAAACCCCTGACTGGGCCATCGTGCGTGGCTCGAATTCATCACAGACAGTCCTTCCGCTTTGGCTTTTCTTCCTTCTTATGCTGCCTGCTGGGAGGTAGGGAAAACAAATTACTTGGAAATTAAGGAATTAGCGTTCCTCACAGAGGGCTGCCATAAGCAGCATGAAATATTGGTGGAAAGAAGGCAGTAAAAGCATCAAATGAGAACAAGAAGGAAAGGCCCTGTTCAGAAAATGAAGGTGGTTTGGTCACCTGTGCTTTTTTGGTGACAGCTACTATCGCTTTTTTATTAGTTTTATTACTTCTCTTACCTGCATCTGCCCCCTCAGAGATGTCTCAGCAAAAAAGCAGAACTTGAAACAAAACTCAGCAAACTGGAAGGCCTAGTTAGTATGATAAATTGTAGTCATTAAAGTAGAAAACCAAACAGAAGAGAACATGTTCTCGGTGAGGCAAATAAATAAATAAATGTTGGCACATTTACGCCGATAATTCGACATTCATTAGTTAGGCAGTATTACTCGTTTTATCGTATTAAAAATGGTTTTAATGGCCAAATGAAGGTGGCAGATGGGACATAACTAAGAGAAAGGCTGTTTGTCTCTCTCAGACTTAAATACGGTGAACTCACAACATCACGCTCTTTCAGCCTGCTCCAGTGTTTTAGCCTCTGTTGCAGTAATTGCCCTCTTCCGCCACCAAAAACGCTTCAGATAAATGCTGGTGCAACCCTGGGTTAGCTGTGTCCCCTGCTGACAACGACCATGGCTCTGTGTGCCCACCTGCCCTCTCCGTAGTGCTCAGCTTAGCTGGGCAACTTCTTGCTCCAGGACAGAGGCAAGACCCAGTGAGCTGTAGGCGTGCTGAGCCTTTTCATCATGCAGTAATAAACAAATAGCATAAATGAATTGAAGTGAAAAAAACCCATAATTTTATTTACCCTGCAGAGGAACATTAAAAGATCAGCATCCCATCTCTCATATTTATTTAGACATTTATTCCCTAAGTAGATTTGCTTTATGTCTGTGAGTTAGCTTTCTGGATATCTGCTGATGAAGACTAAAAGGGGCTGTCTGTCACCTGAATGAAGTGCTCAGCCACTTAAACTTCCAGCCCTGCAGATCATGAGGAGCTTGATTTCTGTAAGGGATTGCACATGCCAGTTGTTTCTTTTCCTGCTGTTCTTATATGCATGCAGAGCAGGAGTACAAATCTTCTGTGTTACTTAAATGTATTTTATTTTGGTTCCTGGTTGTGTTGTGGTCTTGGTATTGCTTTCCTGTGAGCAACTGCAGTATGAACTTGTGCTCTGCGTATGCTGCCCTCCAGCTCCACCAGCTCTGTTCCTGCTGCTTGGTGCTTGCTGCTTCCCTGTGCTGTGGCCACAATGGGAGTCATGGCAGAGGAAAGGAACACTTAGTAGCAGGAAAAATTGTGTCTAAGCCTGAGTGTTGGGTAAGGAAGGACGTTTCTGACATCTCTGGGCTGGTAGGTGGCTTGCTTTGTCCTTCTTCTGAGGCTCAACCTACTCACAGGAAATGCACAAGGGGAGTTACTCAGTTTTTGAAGTCCTACCTCTGCCAGCTTTGGCAATGAAATGAGGCTGAGGTTAATGCAGCCCATGGCTGCTGCAGTCCTACCTCCCTGTCGCAGCCAGGGCAGGCTCTCCACTGGCATAGGTGCTGCCAAGAGCGTGATTGAACTGAGCAGGACAAATAATTGGGTGGAAAACAGTCTCTCGGAGCTCCCTTGTCCCTGTCGTGTGTCCAGGCTCACCCAGCAAGTCAGCAGTGACAGTGGTAAGGAGTTGGGCCCCATCTCCCACTGCTTCCCAACCCACCAGAATGCTTCCCCTAATTGCACAGGCCAAGCTTTTGCACTAGGATTTGCTCCATGAAACCAGATAAGCTGGTTGAGCTGGTGCGTGTCTTGAGTCTCGTCCAGGCGAGAGCTGAGATTTACTTCCCTGCTTTGGACTTCAGAAAAAAAAACCCTTGAGAAAAGCTCAGATTGTTCACTGGTTCATATTGCAAACAACTGTTTGAAGAACAGAAGGGGGAACCTATTTTAGTTGCACTTGGCAGAGCTGACAGTTCCTGTTGTGGGCTGTTCTTATTTCTTAATAACATCTCCATATTCAATTTTCAAAATAAAATACACAATTAGTGTATCACAAAACAATCTTCTGCAAGTGCTTCTGTTCTGTTAAACACATTTGGTAAATGAGAGTTATCTTTGACTAATCCCCTGGCTTTTAGCAATTCACAGTCAGTAAATTGTCTTCTCAAGCCTGGATTTTATTTAACCAATTCAGATTATTTATTTTTAAAGACATGATCAAAGTTTTGTGCTGTTCTCTGCCATAACTCTCCCAAGTGATTATGAAACTCATTTTTAACCACAATCAACAGTCTTCAAAAATTATCTACCACTGCTTTATGGGTTCTTTTTTCATTTACCTCAGCAGTGCTTGTGTAGCACCTCCAGCCACACTTGCAGGGCAGCTGGCTGACATTTAACAGGGTGGATGTTTCATGGGGGCAGCTTTACAGTTATTGCAGAGATGTAGGGCTCCATCTTCCCTCTGTCAGCACACACGGCCCTGTGCTTGGTGAGAACCCCTGCCAGCCCCACCTTAGCCCGTTCCTTACAGTCACATTTAGACTCTGTGGCAGATGGGATTTGGCCATTTGGCCTTTATGTTCTTTGTTATTGGTTGTGTTTAATCTTTGGAGGAAGTTTTGGTGAAACAGACCCCTGTGGGGGGCAAGGACTGCCAGAGAGCCAGGGGAATAGTTGGGTTGCAAAGCATGCTGCCTCGCCCCATGGCATTTGGAGCTGCTTCTAGTTAAAAAAAAAAACAACCAGAATTGGGGGTTTTTTTAATGCTTTTTGGTCTTTTACAGCAAGACAGGGCTAAGCAGACCCTTTTGAAAGCTCTGGCGGCAGAGCTGAGAGGAGACGTTGGCACAGAGAGGAACAGACGTGTCAGGGAGGGGTGTGCAGAGGCGGGAGGGCATTGCTTGGCAGAGCAGTGTGATGATGTGTGTGGCTCCTGAAGGCCTGGCAGCACAGCTCTGCATCCCTTCTGCAGCAAAATGCTGTCTGACTGCCCAGCTGACAGGCTTCAGTAAGGTCCCTGCTCAACAGAAAGGGCCGTGGAGTACTGTGCCTGTCAGGAGTTCCCAGAAGGACAGGCTGTGGGGGTAGCTGTGTCTCTGTGGAGGCGGATTTTCCCCAGAAGTGCTAGGAAAGCATTGCAGTGTGGGCCTACCCCAGAACAGGGATTTTCGGGAGGGGTTTGCTGGGCGAGGCCGCCCTGTAGCGTTTGTCATGCAGTGAGTTGCATCACTTGCCAGTGTGTGTTTTGTCCTTGGCTGGCAAGAGGCAAAGTGGCCTCCAGGTAATTACAGACCTGGAAATTGAGTACATGTATTTATGTGTTCGTAATTGCCCTCCCAGGGCCTTACCTGTTAGAAAACAAAACTTAAACAGCGGCGGTGTGATGGTCAGAGCTGTGCATGCCACACAAATCCAGGTGGAAAGAGGACACCTCCAGCTTGCTGTTGAACACAAGTGCTGTGCTGGGTGGGTTACAAGAGACCAGTTGCATGCCAGACCACGCTTCTGGCGTAGACAAAATGTTTCACACCGGCTGTGATCAGCTGCCAGCTGTGCTGGGTGAACCTGAGCTGAGTTTAAAGTGAGCTGCATCCCAGACTCGGAGGGTGGAGTGGGAGCAAAGGCTAATTGCAGAAGGCATATGTGATACAGCTCTGCGCCAGAAGAATGGCTTCCTCTGCCATTTCCCATTGCTTGTGTAGAAATAGCAGCTTAAAATAATCACAACAGTTTAAACTCCTCCCAAAATGTCTAGGAAGCTTGGATTGCCAAGGAGAGGAATGCCACAGATTTGCATGGTCTTCCAGGCCTGTCCTGTGCTTGGAAGCAGATATTGAAATGCTGCAGGCACAGAGAGTAGCTAAATACCAGACACTGTTGTGGTAACTGGTGTTCCCATGGCCCTCATCCCTTTATGTTGATATCACACTCCATGTAGTCCCTAATACAGAGTCACCCAGCTCCATCCCGACCCCACCACTCCCAGAGCCCCCCACCTGGTAGGGAAAAGGCATCCAGCACATTCTGACCTAAATGTATTCAGAGATGTTACATTATTTTTGTGCTTCTGTTGCTTATCTCCCTTGTGTTATGCTGACAGATCACCTGCTTTCCTGTGCTGTCCCCGTGTCCATTACAGGTGTCTGTAATTCAGGTATGTCCCTGTAGCTCTGCAGGCTGCCCTTAGCAGCCCCTGTGCCTCCCTTGGATGCTCAAAATCCCCTTTTTAGCACTGCCTGTCATGGTTTCAACCCACTTTTTGTAGACACAGGACATGGTGCTGCTCATTTTGTGCTGAAGTGTCTGGTCTAAGCCTCTGGCTGCTGCTGCTGGATGCAACTTGGCAGCTCAGGGACCCTGCTCACACCTCCTCAAGCTGAGTTTGCCAAGCTGTAACCCAATACGTGGTCATTAGCATGTATTATTTAGCAATTATTTTTGGTGGCTTGGTATGAAAGGTACATTTGAAATAACCAGTTGTGTTTAGGAGGAGAGTTGGTGCTGTGGAAATGCAGGCTCCTGTTTTGGTGCAGTGATGGACTGTGGAGTGAAGATTTGTGTCTGTGCCTGCTGAGTGCTCTGAGGGTCCCCAGGAAGCATTTTCTGGGGGGTGGTTGTAGTGGAGGATGGCTGCACATTTCCAGAAGAGCCTGAATCTGCTGGGGATGGCACTGGGCTGCTCCTCACATCCCACCTGCTGCAAGGCTGCCCTTGTGAGTGCTGCCAAAGCCCCTTGGGGCAGTAGCAGCCACATCCCCGTGTCCATGTCCCCATGATTGATTTGCTATATAAAACTCATGCCATCATTCTCATGGAGTGATGAGTAGGCAGTATCAGTCTGCCCTTTGTTATGCATTCCCCCATGAAGGGGAAGTTCAGAGAGGGTCCCCTGGCAGAGCTCTTGGGGGACTTGGGGACAGGCTTGTTTTGCCCCTTCTCTGGGTTCGCAGTGGCCAAGAGCTTCCCCAGCTCTCTCACAGCCTTTCTTTCCCTGTGTCTCCTTCGATAAGGGGGAGCATCCTTCAGCTGTATCATGTGTAGAGAGGAGAGGTCAAGATTTCAAGTCCGGGTTGATTAAGGAGTCTCTTTAAATTGTCTTTTAGCATTTCCCATTCAGCTCCTATTGTATAGCAGGTGCCTCATCTCCAGCTGCTTGGGAAGCCTGTCTGATTCATGTGCAAGGCAGTGGTAGCCACTCTGGAGCAGGAGAGAGATAAAAGAAGCCTGACTTAAATTATTCAGAGCAGCCCAGACCCACACACATGCTCGAGATCAACAACATCCTCTTCACTCGCTATCCCGTTTCTGTGGTTGCAGTGAAGCTGCCCTTGGTTAGGCAGAGCAGAGCACTGGGGAGGTGATGTGGAGTGGCTTCCCCATGCCCAGGGTGTGCACCAGTCCTCCCTGTGATGTGAGGTGGCAGTCTGTCCTTCTCGCTGGTCCTGCTGAACCTCACAGGCCCCTCTGGCAGCTTTTGGGCCCAGCAGGGCTGCCCAGGTGGGTGTGGGATGCACGGCATGGGAGTGCTCCTTCTTGTGACAGTGTGCCATTCCACAGCACTCCCACCACCTTGCTGAGAAATGACGAGGTGCAAGAGGCTCCAGCTTGGCCGCGGCTGGTGCTGTCCGCCTCAGGGGCTCCGTCCAACCCCTGTGCTGGCTGGCCGGCCGGCGACCTAGCCTGCAGGCTGGAGCCCTGGGACGCTAGGGAGCTGGGTGCCGCGTGAGAGGAGAGCCGCTGCCGGAGAAGCGGTCCGGACGACTGGTGCGCGCTTTCTCCCTTGCTGGTGGGGAAGCTGGCAGTGTCCCTCTCAGAAGAGCCCGCAGGAGCAAAGGAAGAACGAGGAGGGAGAAATCCTCGGGTGACCAGGACCAGGTTTATTGGGTGTCCGGATCAGGAGGAATCCCCCCGGCAACGGTCGCGCAGGAGAGTTTAAGGAGGGGAAAAAGGGGAGGAGAATACAGTGGGGACCAACGGGATAGGGGTGAAAGGGAGGAACCGGGGTACAAGTAACCAGTGGGGTTTGAACTGGGGAGGAGACAACACGCAACATCCAATGTGGGACACAGAAACTGGGAACATTCTAGAAATAGGGGAAGGTACAGATGTCCAGGGGAGGGATTGTTAAACTTGGGAGCTGCCCATGGAGCCACCCTCCCACTCTGAGTCGTCAGCCCATTGGAGGGCATGTAAAGGAGTGACAGGAGGTGGTCTCCACAGGGACCAAGACGATGCCCTGACAGAGGATGCCCTAGAAGGCGCCCCAGCACTCCAGGACCAAAAATATGCCCAGGACATAAGGATTGCTGCTCCAGGTGGAGTGTTTCCCAGTTTTGCAGAGGTACATGCTGGATAGGTGCAGGCTGGCAGCAGTTCATCTGGAGTCATGTGGAGGATGAAAATACAGGCCAGGAGTCAAATATTTAACATGAACAAAAATAACTGCTTGGACTTACGGCTCTGTCTAGCCTTGTTACTTTTTAAAAATTAAATACAGACTATCAATTTATTTCTTTTCCAATTGTTTAGTGCCTCATCACAGTCTTCCTTCTGTCCATCCATGAAGGGGTCTGATGCCTGGGTGTCTGCAAAATACATGTGGCTAAGCCAGACTGCAGAAGCTGCTGGGATGAGTGCTATAAAAATGCGGGTAGTGGAGGGGAGGACATTATTAAAAATAAAACAGTGCAAACCTTCTTAATTAGGTGTTGTTTCTCTTCGAAGCTGATCTTCCCTCTAGGCCAGTGAAACCAATTATGCCTTTTCTTTCAAACACCTAACGTTGTTAATGATCTTACTCTTTAAATGTAAACCTCTCCCCTACCAATGTGATTGGAAATGCTGGCTTTCTACTGAAGCTTAAGAAAAACAAACAGCAGAGTAAAGTTAAACCAGCCAATGGAAAAAGCCCCAAAACAACTGTGGTTGCAAACACTTCTAAATTTTAAATGGATTTGTTTGGTTGTAAAGCAAATGAGCAGTTTACTTTCAAACATAGAAAGAAAGGTTATGTGGTGTAAATGGTGAGTGTAATGAGATTTGAAGTCTTAACCCTGGCTAGGAGGTGGTATAAACTCCTAAACTCCACCATTTCACGCTGTTCGCTGACAAGCTTTGCTCAGATGTCATTAACGCTTATTTATTCTCCTCTTTGCCCACCCACCCTCTCAGATCCTTCAGTGGAACAGAGATGGAAGTCGGGAGCACAGATGAGGTGTGGAGAGGGATATAGCTACATGTGTAATTGAGGTATAGCAGCCTGTGCCAAGTGGAAGTGTGTTACACTTTCCTTTGAGTAACATTCTTCTGTTTTCCTGAGCATTTAGGCAATACGTTGCCAGTTTTTCCTCTAACCCTCCCTCCCTCCAATCCCATTTTATTATGGAATAAAATGAAATTAGACAAACCAACTGCGAGAGAGCTGAATAATCTTGCATTGTAATACACCAGGACTCGGAGTCCTGGATCAATGGGCTTGAATTACTGTTAAAATCCATATGAAAAGAAAAGCAAAGTCTTTTGCTGTAAGCTGTGTCAAGGGGTGGAGGAGCAGAGGGACGGATTGAGGCTTAGCCAACAGTTTTTGTGCTACACTGGATCAATTTTAAAGGTTTCCTCTGTAGATGCCAGCCGTAGGGCTTTTATAGTTCAGAAATGTCAGCACAATTGTGCAGACTGCAGAATTCAGCAGCAATGCTCCCATCCCAAACCTGGCCACTAATTACAGCCCCACAGTCAACGCAGATCCTGTGTGGGTGCCCAGGAAGGCTGGGGCAGAGGGAGAAGTTGGCCTTCCTGAGCATCCTTCTCAAAAATAGCATGTCAAGGGAGTGTTTTCATGGATGTGTGCTGGTGAAAGCTGCTTCATTGTGTGGGGCTGGTCTGAGGAACGGAGGGACTGGAGCTGGCCAGGGTGTGATAGAGGATGTGTCTTTGTGGAACTGGGGGATTGAGGATGGGTTTGCCCAACCAGCATGCAGCCAGCAGGAATATCTCTGTTAACCACACGTGAGCTGGTTCTGAGTGCTGAACCCTGCAGGGTATGAAACCAGGTACCACTGACTTCTCAGGGGAGATGCGCCCAGGGTCATACATCGTCATGGAAAGGTGGAACGGGAAAGGTTTGGTTAAAAAGTCGAGGGTCTAGTTCTATTCAAGGGAGTTCTTCCACAGGGTAAGCCCAGCTGTTCTCATCCACTGGTACTCGTGTTTGAAGTTAACTCAAAGGGTAATAGAGTCTGCATGCTGTACTGCATAGCATGCAGTGTTTCTTTTCCCCCTTTGGTGGTCATTCGTCCTTCCAGAGAGAAAGAATGAAGTGCTTTGAGGTAACGTCTGAACATAATAAATCTGAAAATGTCAAAAGGCAAGGCAGAAATATCATGCTGATTTTGACAAACCTGCACTGTTTTGTGCAGGAAAAATAATACTGATAGCTTAATGTTGCTCACTGGAGAGTGGTTATGGCAAAAATACATTTTGTGAGAGAGTTTATGCTCATGCTTTAAGAAAACAACCTTAATGAGCACAACATGGAGCTGAAACCCTCAAAGTAAATGCCGTTCAGTTTGGGTATGGTGAAAGAGAGATTCATAGCCAAGCAGTCCAAGAGCTTGAATAGTGCCAAGACCCTGATGTCACCACTTACTCTGATTTCTGATGTTTTGGGATTGACTCAGATCCTAAAGTGCTAGCAAAAAAACTGTACAATATTGTAAATTGGTGTCTAATTCAGGATAACGATGGTGATGGTGGCAGTATCTGTATATTGCTGCCTCCAGACAGGGGAGCTTGAGATGTGCAACAGGGTTGGCTTAAATTCTGTAAACCAAAAACAACCTCCTGGTGTAATACATACCCCAGGAATAATAAGGACAGTTCACTCTTAAAACTATGATGCAGAGCGAAGGCCTGAGAAAGCAAAATCCGTTCTGAATATCAGGGAAGCACAGAAGATGATGAAGGAAACAGAAAAGGCAACTGCAAACTTGTGTCCCCCCTGCATTTCTGTCCCATTCATGTGATGCTCTTGTGAGCACATGATACCTTGCCTAAACCAGGGAAATGTATTAAAAACAGCCCTTGCCTGGATCCCTGTGGAAGGGCACTGCAGGAAGGGATGCAGTGAACTTCTGTTCCAAATAACTGTCAGCGATATGCAAGCAGAGAGAAATAAGGTGAAAATCTTTGCAGATATTTATGCTGTGTTACAACTACCGTAGAGAGTGGAGACAGCTGCTCAGCTTCAACCTACAATGTTTGGCTGGTGCTGGTGCAGTCCCAGCTCTCCAACTGGTGCTGGACCTCCTCCTTGCCACCCCCTCTGCCTCTTTTTTTCCCTGAAAATGCTGACATTCGGAATTGAGGCCAGGTGAGGTCCATCAGTTTGGGAAGTGGGAGCTGACCCCCCGGTGCTGTCAATTAGCTCTGGTGCCCAGCAGCAGCGTGGCCGGAGGTCACGGCAGCGCTGCCCATTAACGACGGCAGGTGCTGGAACCCGCTCCCTTGTCAGCTCATCATTTCAGTGCCAAAGTAATAATTTGATCTCAGCAGAACAGCTGGTTTTAGACTACAGATTATCCACTCTTTCATCTCCTCACTGAGCTGCAGAGCTGATTTGTTTCAGCTATAGGTCAATTATGTCCCAAAACAACACTCAGTTCACTTGTATCCTGTGAAACGAAGATAAAATGGGTTCAGGCATTAGGGATAGATCTTGTATTACAGACCCTCTGTCCCTGCACATAAATACCCATCACCAGGGAGTAAGTATTCATTCATTCCTGGAGCCAGTCGTGCTCATTTCATTAGGAGGCAGTGAATTATTTCAGCAGAACAATGCATATATAAGAATAAACTGTGCTTAAAAGGGCCTTTATTTCTTGCATTGCCTGTAAGTGTCCCTGGTTGGGGGACACCTTAATCACTCAAAATGATCAAATGTAAAGTCAAATACATCTGCTTAGAGCCTGGGAAGCACTTAGAGTTGGGAAGCACTGCATATTGCGTGAGAGAAGAACAGTCCTTGCAAAGCAAGTGTTTTCACGTGGTCTTTTACTTGCTTATTGGCCTTTTAAGCAAAAGTTTCTCGTGAAATTGAGAACTTCTGCTTCATTTGCAGTGAAAACCCCCTCACTTTGCAAATCAATATGGAGCGTGCTCGGCCAGCACACGCCCAGACTATGCTAATGAAACAGCAAAGTCCCAAAATCATGAAGTAATGGCATAGCTAGAGGTATTCCTAGTAGGCAAGCCAGCATTTCCTTGGGCAGAGTAGGTCCAGCACATGTGAATCTATAGCAACATGGGTATGTTGGCGTCTTTCACAGCAGCCTTGCCATCCCCTGCTTTGGGATCGATTCAGCTTGTGCTGGTGGCTAAATAGAGCTGGCTGCAAGTGTTCACCAAGCAAATGCTGGTAAAATGTTAGAATACTGCTTTTGCTTTGGCTTTGTGAGCCTGGTGTTTGACCAAGATGTGTAGTATTTATTTAATAGAAGAGGTAATTAATTAGTGTGCTTTTCCCCTGGTGGATCACAGGGATGCAGGTGTCACACGGTGGTTATCACTGGAAAGTTCCCCAGTGTGCTTCTGTGCCTCTGGGGGGGAGTAAACTACCTACCCGTATCTCTTTTCTGAAAAAGAGAATTTTTCAGGTGGCATTTGGAAGCTTTCTGCCTCTCTGTAGGCAGAGTGGTGGGAGAGGGGAGCACTGTAAACAGGGTTTTACACAGCTCTGTGTTGGGAGGTGTGGAGCAGCTGTTCCCAAGAGACCTCACAGCACTCAGTATTCCCAGGGCCAGTGTCCTTAGCTCGATCTAAACAGATGAATTTGAAAATACCAGCACTGAAAGGGAAGCAATTCGAATAAGGTAATCTGCACACACGTGCACAAACACGTTTGAGCCAGCTAAGCCTGCAGCCAGGAGTTATAAAAATCCTATTTATTTAAATGACTTTGAATAGAGTTCACCTACTCCCTGAGATTTCAGTTTAAAAAGAAATCATTTTGGTTGTGTTTCTGCACCTCAGCTCCTCCCGTAAAAGGTCACCTTTCTCCAAATGTGCCTTCAGATTGTGAGGCCTCATCATGGTTTTTCTTTTAAAGTTTCAGTTGTTGGTTAAAGCCCTTGCTGTACCTAAAGGGTTGGGTTGTTCCTTCTGGAAGGAAAGTACATATCTTTTTACATCTAATAAGGGCTGAAATTTTGCTAGGTGAAGCAACTGGTAGTTTTACAATGTCTGCTGACTGAACTATCCCTGCAGCTCTGAGAAGCCTAAACCTTAAGCAATTTTCAATTTTTCTTTTTGTCCCATGAAATTTTAATGCTCCATCATGGCATGAATTCAGAGTGGATGCAAACGCTTATCAGATCTGCTGCAGACAGCATCCACTGGATGTTAATTTGCCAGAAGGATGAATCCCATTGTGTGTGGTTAACAGGGACTTCTCAGAAGCAAAAGGAGCCGGCCCTCATCTTGGCTTCGGGAAAGCTCCCAGTAAAGGTTTCTCTTGTTTTCTTAAATAAACATCTCCAGTTCCATCCTCCAGAGGCATCTCGGAGTGCCCCTCTGGGGCTCTCACAAAACAAAAAGGACTCTTGTCTGATAGCACTTTTAAGAGGCAATGATTTTTTTCTTAGCCCTCACTTAACTGCCAGGTAATCGGCCATCATCTTGCTCAATACAAGCCTTTGTTTTTATTTGTTTATTTTTTAATTGCACTAAATGCCTCCTCTGCTTTCCCTCTGTCTCTGATCTCTGCTGGAGAGAACAAATCTTAGCAGCCTGGAATATCACACGTTTCTCCGCTGACTTTCGTCTCCCATATGCTCTGGTTCAGTAACAGTTTTGGCTGATCGCTGTGACAGCAAAACACCTTTTTTATTTAAGCTACAGCTTTCTAGAAATACGTCTTTGGGCTTAATCAACATAACCTTCAGCGGTTCTTTGAAACCCAGGATCTAAAAGCCATGAATGTCAGAAACACTTTATGGCTTGTGGGAGTCTTTAGTGCTTCTGACAGATAAAAGTGCAGGAGGAGGCCATCAAAAAATGCACCACATACAGGCTGGAATGGGATCTTGCTGGTGGCTGACAGTTGTGCCCCTGCATTGGAAAGGAAAGGCTACTGAAAAGAAAGTGTATGACTAAAAGGAGGCATATGCTCCGCAAGACATCCGTGTGTGCAGAGCTTGGGCACCCTTTACTGGCAGAAACAGTCCTCTGCCAAAAGGTCTTTTGGACGTCAGAGCTGTTGGTTTATTACTAGGACAGTACTGTTGTTGTTATTTTTAAGAAGAAGAGGATAAAATGAGAATAAATTACAGTAAAATGTCAGCAACTGCTGAAAATAGAGGAGTAGCAACAGTGTGTCTCTGGCATTTTTACAGCCAGGCAAGCACACGCAGCAGGAATAGTGCCAGCATGCAATTTCCATCAGCTCCAATTACTACCTTGGCCTGGTTTTAAATATTTAAAGTTTCATGTTTAATTTTGGATGATGTTGAATAACAAGAATCAAAATATGGAAATTCACTAAGGAGTATTGGTCGAAGCAAGTGGGTATCAATAATGTAAGCCGTGTGGGACTGAATGGCCCTGGTTTTCCAAGAGATCTTTTCCATTTCTCTTGTGTTCCCTGTCTAACCGTGATTTATTAAACAATCCTCTGAAGGGATTGTCCTTCTCCACTATCTTTTATTATTGGTGGGAGCCAATTTGAGGCTCACTCTGTTGTGCGAGGGACCAGTTCCCTCGTGTGATTGATGAGCCAGATGGGAAGTGATTAGACTTTTACAAGCCCATGCTGCTTGGAACAATATTACCAGGAGAAAAAAAAAGGCTGTTGTTCAAATTTCAGATTCATAGCCTATTATTGCTTCCGAGGTTCTCCTTCCTCCTTTTCCGCGTCTCCTCATTTTTCTGGCTTGCTTTGCACGATCAGGCGCGTGCGTGGAAGAGCGGCGGATGGAGGTAACCGTAGGAGGCAAAGCTGCCAGCTGTTGTGGGCAGCCACGCTTTTTTCCCTTTATCGTTGTTATTTTTTATGAAGACTGATTGCGATTTGTTCCTGATACTCTTCCCCAGAGGTTTGCCTTCTTCAAAGAGAGGCAATAAACCAGGCAGGCTGTGCAACAAGGCTGGTAGGAGGAGCAGGAGGACAGGTAGGACGTACGTGCTGCTTCCCTAAGTGCAAGGAGGGGGCAAACCACAATCCCTTCTGTTGGGGCTGTCAGTGTGAAACCCGTTTGCCCTCTGTCAAAGAGCATTTGCCGGATCACTCCATGGTTTGCCTGCAGTGATGGCCAAGCAGACACTTCTCCCAGGGATCCCAGCAAACCTCATAGCTGACTGTGCTTAACAGGCAGCTTTGCTCCTGTCTGTGTCGGAGTCCAGGTGTCTTCATCTTGTTCTGTCTTTCACCCCAGCCACCCATTCGCCTTTAGCACATGGTTGTTTCATCATAAGACCTCTGCTCCTTCTCTTCTCGGTGCCCGGCGGAGTTTCATCCTAGAAATGTAAGGTGGTACATAATCATCTTTGCCTCTAAGATTCCTAAATCTATTCCTCATGTTTTCATTCAGGGGTTTTCACCTTGTTATTTTTTTATTTTCAAAGTCTTCCTCAGGAGACCTCTAAAACTTTCCCACTGGAGCAATGGCAAATTGCAGCCAGGCAGCTGAAACACAGGCACTATACAGCAGCCATGTATTGCAGTGAATGGGGAATCCCATTCCCCTGGTACAAATTAAACGGATTATTCCATTTTAGCTTTAAAAATGCACTCTTTATGCACGTGCCAGAGCCTCGGGGGACTGTCCCTTGTCAAAGCTGTTCACTGAAAATTATCACTGAGGCCAAACTGAGGTGATGCACAGCCCAGAACCTCTGGGGAAAAACATGCTGGAGATGAGCACGAGCACTCTTGGCATCTCAGTGGTGGGACTTCATCTTGGTCAGCTGGAGTGGAGCTTGGGGTGTGGGTGCTCTTATGGTGGCATTGAAAGGATGTTTCATGAATATTGTCCTGCTGTCAATGATAAAGCTTTTGCAATAGGGAAAAAAAGGTAATGGGTGATGTTTTATGAGAGACCTAATAGTAGATTGCAGCACCTGGGTGAGGG
Organism: Struthidea cinerea; assembly: GCA_013397865.1. Classification (NCBI taxonomy): domain Eukaryota; kingdom Metazoa; phylum Chordata; class Aves; order Passeriformes; family Corcoracidae; genus Struthidea; species Struthidea cinerea. The sequence continues at coordinate 55,448 of VZTI01004733.1, forward strand.
AGGTGGCGAAGGAAGATTTGTGACCAAGAGAAGCAAGCTTCTATAAAAGCCAGAGCTGTAGAAATATTTGATGCTTCAGCTGAACTGGGAAAGAATTAGAAAAGTCAATTGGGGTTGCTGCACGTGAGAAATCTTTTTTAATTTACTCATCAAACCAAAAGTCCTGCAAAGTGGTTTTTTTTTGCAACAGTTGAATTTTTTTTTCTTCATCTCCAAGTGCTTAATTTGTTTTAAATAATGCATTCTAGTAAACTACAAAGCAATAAGCACCTTGATTTTTCAAGTGTTTTTCCTTCCCCTTCCTGGGCAGAGCTATTTGCCACACTCAAGATTAATGTGCAGTTTACTTTGGTCAACCAAAAATTGGTATTTTTTTCCTCCCCTGTGCTGATACGTTTATTCTTTGAAAACTTTCTCCAAACTAATAAGGATGGATTTTTCCATGGCATTTTATCAAATCTGCCTTCTCTTTGCTGGGTTAAAATTTGATGGAAACAAGTTATTCATAAAAATGCAGGTCAGATTTTGTTGTAGTGAAAAGAGCTCTTGCCTCCATAAGAAATGTAATAAATGAAACAAAATGAAGATCACAGAAGTTGTAATAAAATTCATAAATGTGTGTATCATTGAACTTCATTGAAATGATTGTAAAGGGTGCAGTTACATTGTTTAATTACATACAATTAGCACAGGAACTGCTCAGTCCCTGCAGGAACCTTTTCTCTTGGATTTACAATAGGTCATGGTAGAGTATTTTTCCCATGACTGTCATGGAGGCAGCAATTGAGCTGGATCTGATCTCTCACATTGACTGGCTTTATCCATAGAAGTATAATTTATTTATGTACAGCTAGTTGTCTTTGCCATTTTTAACGGGAGCCTGGAGCAGGCATAGAAGAGATGGCAGAATTTGTAGTCCACTGAGGAATCAAGAGTCATCTGTGAAACCTGACTGGAGCATGTAAAGCGGGAACAAGATACTTCTGGTAAGTCCTGGAAGTGCTTGTCTTGTGGCCCTCGGGCTGGTGACGCCTGGGCAGTGGGGTTAGGGTTTGACTACAAACATACATACATGCACTGGGAGTCCTGCTCCAGAAGAATCCAGAGAAGAATCCAGTCCTTGCAAAGACTGGTGTACTGATCTGGTGGATGCAAGGATTTTGCCTTGCTAAGCATTTCAGTGCATTTGGGCGTTTCTTCATATTGATCAGCTAAACCCGCTCAATAATACGATAAATAATTTATTTGCTGACACTTTGCCCAGCCTGCTCTCTATGCACCTCACAGAGGTGCGCTGTGAGAGCCGTCCATGTTAGCTCTGCAGGCAGGGAGGGCAGCCAGAAACAAACACAAAGTTCAGCTGAAGCCTTTCCTGTGAGCTCAGCTGCCTCAGACACGTGCCAAGGAAAGAAGGATGGATCTGCTGCAGAGCCTGGAGGAGGCTTTGGGTATTGGGGAGACTGTTGGGTAAGAGGTGCTGTGTGGGGGTACCAGCTCCTGCCTGGGCACAGCAGCTCCCTGTTATGTTTGAGCTTGAGCCAGACGGGACTTTGGGTTTTAGAAAAGGCCAAACCACTTGAAGCCTTTCTCTGCCCACCTGTAAACACAGATTTGGTGCAGTTTAACGTGCACACGCCGTACTCAGGGAGGGTGGTGGGTAATAGGAGTGACTGTCTCGTGTCTCTGGACCAGGACATCTCTCTGCATCAGCTGCTTTATGCACCCTCCCCCTGGCTCCTAAAACATCAGGCATTGCATCAGAGGAAGCAACAGCACATCAGAACTCAGGCTGGCAGTTCCTGGCAGGCACGGTACCTGTGGATGGACTGAAGCTGTCTCAGCAAACACAGAGTCAGTGCAAGTTTATTCAAAACTGTTTCCATCAGTGGAAGAGTACATTATTTATGATTCCATTTTCCTCTCTGTTTGGAGAGCATTTATCAAATCAATCAGAGAATTAATTAGGTCATTATTATTTTTTCATTATTTGCCTAAGCCTAGGTGTATTTACCCTACACAAATAGAAAGGCCACCAGTAAATGGGATCAGGAGCTTGAAATAACAATTTTCTTCCCCATACTTCAGGGGAGGAGCCTGAGAGTGGCTCTGCAGTATGACAGCTGGCAATGAAGTTGTGATATATAAGAAGTGATGGGATGCTGTTAAGTGTCATTTGTCATCCATGTCCTGAATGAGATGGGCTCTGTTCTGTGCTGCTGCATGGGCAGAGTCGTTTTGGACCCCATTTCACAACTGAGGCACTAAGAAGTTATAAATCAACACACATGAAAGGCCCCAGGCAGCTGTGACCCCCCGGCTTAACCCTTTTACACAGGTTCCCCTGCATCTTTGTTAGTGTCCCCTCCCGCATCTGGCATCACCTCCACCATCTTCTGGTTGTGGCTGGAGCTTCCCAGAGCAATGCCAGCCACCATTCCTCTGGTCTTTCCTCAGAAACAGTTCGGGGTTTTTTATTCAGATGGACTCATTTGGTGACTTTGCCAAGATGACACCAGCGGTGAGTGGCCTGGCTGGCTACCAGGCGTGGGGGCTCAGAGCAGTGGGGACAGTGCTATTCCTGGCACCACATTTGCCATGGTGGCCGCACCTTCAGCCTCTCAGACTCCATGTCAGCACATGGATTCTGTAGTTTGGGATTTGCTGCTCCCTGACCTGCATGACAGGCAGAGAACATGTCCCTGCAGGGCGATGTTATCTCAGGTGCGCAGGGAACTCCTTAGTGGAGGGGGCCACTAAAATGGTGCTTCCCATTTCCCAGTGCACGGGAGCTCCTGGGCCGGGTGCTGTGGTTGGATGAGAGCGGGTGAGGAAAAGGGGGATGGGGAAATTATGGCAGCACTGTGTCAGGTTGACTTAAACTGCTGGACAAAACCCAGTAGTTCCAATGTGTTTCAAGAGCATCCCAAGGTGAGGAGCCAGAACGACTGAGTGTTTTCCAAGACCAAAGCAGGATAAGGGGATTGTTGGGAATATGACACTGCATGACCCCTGTACTCACTACTTATCTACTCCATGGGGCTTATTTTCAAGGAACTGTTGGGTTTTGTTCTTACAGCTGCTTGGAGTGTTAATGAAAAAGCTTTGCAGTGCAATTTTCCTCCAGGTGACCCAGCTATTCTGAAAAGCACTAAGGGCCACTGAACAAAAGTGTATAATGTATAATTAATGCAATAATTGTATAATTTTATTCCCCTTTTCATCAAAGTTGCTGTACACAGTGCATGTATTAAATATGACTTCAGTGCTGTTTCCCAAGACAACTGCTGAAGATGAGTTAGAAAGTTCTCAATAGGCTATTCCATTTAAACATTTTCTTTGCAAAATAAATACAGGCTGTCTTGTGAATAAGAATGAGATTAGCTGAAGTCATTAATTAGTATGACTTTTTAAAAGGAAGCTGTAAGTGGAATAATTTACCCCATACAGCATCTTAATTTTCTTCACTGTGAAATACTTTTTCTTTCTTTACTATTTACTCTCTGTTGCTGTTAAAATGTAGCTGTTCAAGACCCTTCATAAGTTCTGAACTTTGTCTTTGGTGGGTACCCCTTGGTTTTATAGCTTATGTCTTTTTCTCCCAGTCATCCTGCTCCTAGGTTTTGGACAGATAGAATATTATAATTGTGACTGAACCATCTTTGCCTCCTTCAGACCTTGTCCCTCTGGGAGTTTCCCATCACCAGAGGGTTCAGCTTGGTGACCAGAGCTCGGTGCCCGAGGCAGCGAGTTTTGACCTGCAGTTGTCTGGTAGATTAGAAAAAGAGATTGCAGGGCTGGAGGTCTCTGAAGCAAGGAGAGCTCAGTATTGCCATGATCATCTGTTGGCATGTGAGCATCATGTAAGTCCTGGCAGCGACCTGGAGACCTGAAATCCTGAAAAGGGACACAGAAGAGCTTTGCATTAGTGTACTGACCTCACATCTTGTTTGTTTTCCTTATGTAGTTCAGTTTGGAAACTGTTAAAATGCATACTGTAGGGTGATCAAAAAGATCCTTTTCGTTGGGTGGAAGGGGTTAAACTGAAGTTTAAAAAGAAAACTTTTGAGGGGTTTTTTCAGAAAGAAATTCAGAAAGACAAAATTAAGATGGTTTAGTCTCATAGCCTTTCCCTAGAGCTTGGAGCAATTTGTTTAAACATTGATTTTAAGATTTATTTTCCTACTTTTTTTTTTTTTTCCAGTGGCTTGATTTTCATTCCTTGTCTGGTGTGCCTGTTAATTTTGCACGCTATCACAAGCCTAATTCTTCTCTGTTTCAAATGAATATCATATAAATTAATTGCCATATGATTACCATGTAATTACATTGTGACTCATGACAGTTTAGACAAAGTATCATAGCTGCATTTTAAGAAGTGATAAATGTTTGACTAATGTGTCAGAAAAATGTAAATATATTGTGATTATTGTGGCACTGTTAAACACATTAATTCTCTCCCCAGTTTCTGCAAGCTGTCAGTCATGCTGTGGTAAAGAGCAGTCAATCCGACTTCCTAAATTTATCTGTGTTTAGGCAACATTTAGCATTTGGGAAGGTTTTTGCACCAAAGGCCAGGGGGAGGGAGGTGGCCTGAGTGGCACTGCAGGATCATGCATGACACTCTGGAGACACCTGTATTTCCCAAGTCAGCTGCTTATTAAATAAATCTATCAAGTTCTATCTTTATCTGAAAATCAGGAGTTTTTTCATTTAAGTTGCTATTCAGTAAGTCCTGTGGTCAGTGTAAACGGGCAAACACTTTTACCAGCTGCTGTGAGGTGTCCGGCAGGCTCCTACTGATGGCAAAAACACGTTCAGCGTTGAGTTCCTTTAAATAGTGTCTTAGGTTGAAATGGGTCTGAGGTCCTTAAAGGTATTGAGAAACCGAACAGCCAGCCCGAGGAGCTACTGAAAGCCAGATAGCGGGTGTTTGCTCTCAGTTATGAATACCTTCACCACTGATCTGGTCTTATCACTTAGAGTGAAGTGTCCCAAGCGAGACAGCAAGATTACAGAAGAGCATGTTGCTGTTTTTCTGCTTTCTTCCATGCCTGGCTGTCAGCACCGCACAAAAAGCTCAGGATAAAGCACGGTTACCCAGACCCCCAGCGGTGCAGAGAGCTTCTGCGCTGTTGCAGGAGTTTGGGCTGGGAGCTCTCAGGTGCTTATCTTGTCCTCTTCTGCTGCTTTGCCGCTGGTCCTGCCTTTACGGCACGTCCCTGTGTTACTTGAGGCGCTTACCAAGGGTGTAGAAGGGCTTCACGAGCAGTTCCAGGGTGGGACAGATCTGCTCATAGCCCCCCACCTTTCCCCCCCGCACCCTGCCCTGATACTGTGCCCTAGGGATTTGGTTTTGTTTGGATTAGCAGGGTAGTTGCTGATGTTTTGCCAACTAAATTAAGCAGCCATCAGCTGAAATGATTAATTGAACTGAGCCAACAGGACAATGTCCTCTGCTCATTTAAGGTCCTGCTAGAAGCAGACTAGTAGCAGTTGACAGAAAATAAATAGGCAAATCCATTCAAAACAAAGTAAACTGTGGAGCTGGTGAGGAGAGGAAGGGCAAGGGAGGTATTTCTAGTGGATTTACAGGCTGGAAATTATCAGCCCCGTGGCTCAGGATCCCCTTCCTTGATGCTGAGTGACAACTGAGTCACTCATCCATCTCTGATGGGCTCTGAAAGGCAGGGACTCCGGCTAACAGGGCTGCAGGGAGCTACTGAGGATGTAGGCATTTCCCAGCCACCTTTTTACAGCCATCCAGCTGGAAAACAGTGGCCCAATGCCCTATAAACCCACCTCTCGAGAAATTGTTTCTAGTCTGTAGCAGCAGTAAAAATGAAATAAAGTTGCCCTAATTCTGAGAGGTGTGAACTTCAAACGCCTGCGCAGAGCTTGGTTAAGTTTTAACAATGTTGAACATGGGCAGTTTCTTCTCCCTTCTTCCTTGCTCTCCTTTATTAGCTGAGAAAAGTGGGGAAGAAAATAAATTGAAGGACTTGGTTAATGCAATGTGTGACATTAGAAATTACCTTACTAATGAAATGCATGATTAGACCAGTTAGAGAGGTAGGATGGAAATGCTGTGTCTGTAGGCAGTGCATGCTTAGCATACACAACCCCTAAAAACAGAGCTGATAGCCATCAGGGAGGCAAGAAAATAACTGTGTGTTTCCTCTGCTCCAGAGCTCTAGTTTGATGGTCTTTGCTGTGGCCAAAGCCCGGTCACCTTTGTCCTTCTGACTTCAATATTTTTTCTCTACGCCTTTGAGAAAAGACATTGCTGTTGCAGTGAGTAGAGTGGAAATGAGCATTTTCTCACAATTGCCAGTTTTTCCTACTAAACCTAAATGTGGTGTATAACTTTGGGAAAGCTTAGACCATATCCTGTGATTGATGCCATGGATATGTGACCACAGCCATGCGTGCTTGAGCTATGTACAGCAATGGTTTGATTGAAAATGGGGATATTTATGTGTTTGTAGAGTATATACATGTGAATCCTATGGGATAGCAGCTTATATGTCCCATCCTTCTAGGATCACCCATATCAGCAAATCTCTCATTCAAAAAAAATCCAAACAAAACCAAAACCCATAAAGATTTTGTGTCTTTGCAAACTGAAAATTAATTTTTTTTCTTTTTTTTTTTTTCTCTGAGGGCCAAAAAATAAAACCACTGTTTTCCAGCCAGGTCTTTTCATATTACCCTGTACGAACACAGCAGCACTAACGCTGTGGTAAATGATGTTGAAATGCAAGAAAAAGCTGTAAAAGTTAATTCAGTGAGGAGTGCTGGGCAGATTTTTTAACATTGCTATTAGCATGCATGATATGAAAACCACCTACTTCTCACTATAGGAAAGACTACAAGTGGCTGACTGAGGAGGAAAATTAAAATCCAGGGCAGTTTTTAACATATCTATCCCTTTGTATAAAATTTGAGTGTTCGGAGTGTACAGCTAAGCATTTTTCACAGTGTTCCTTGAGACACGTTTTCTGGCCTGCCACTTCTCAACACTACTTATTTCTTACCTGGCAGTCCCAGTTTCTGTGCAAATTTTGTTACTCATCTCACCGTATGGGTGAGCTGAGAGTCAGAGCAAAGTTTTGCTTGCAGAGCTCTTTGTCCCCAGGAAAGCACGAGCATCATTTTTGTTAGAAGCCCCACGCTGGTGGCAGAGGCAGCATTTCTGTTTCTCAGGCAGATAGTGTAGCACTTTGGATTCTTCCTCTTGCCTTGTGATGTAGGGCACTGTCAGTTCTCTTTTTGTTTTCTACTACTGCAGTTTCAGTCACAGGTGTGGGCTGGTATGTTCTCCTTGAAGGCTGTTCTGCAGATAGCTGGGGGTTAAGCATAAACAGGCATAAACAAAGATGCTCTGTTGAGTAATAGGATATTCAAGGGCCTCCTTTCAGATTGATGACGATGAATGAAAGATGAGTTACAAAATAGAATAGACCTGGGAGTCTGGTTATCCACAAGAAAATACTTGACGCAGTAGAAAAGCAGGGAATTAAAAGTAATTTGCCTACCTCAAGTACTGTACTTCCTGTATGAGAGCTATCAATTGTTTAAATAGAGGTAATTGAAATTATACTGCTTTTTGGCACAATAGGACCTAGTCTAATTTTATCAGTTAGAGTATAAACTTGTCAGGAGAAATGCTGATTAGGGGCACTTGGGCTGGGGTGTGACGAGGCAGGTTCAAAGAGGTGCCAAGTGCCTGGCTATTGGCTTTATTAAGTGGAATGTTTTGCTTAAAACATGGCCCAAAGGCTTCCAGGTTTAAAGTAAGTCTTGTGGTGTGTGTGTGTGCACCTCAGGGAGTCCACACACACTTAATTTGCTCCAGGAGCTCTGGGTAGGAATTCAAGTCTGGAGATGGCAGAAGAAGGTGACCCTGCTGTTCTAGTTTCCCTCTCAAGTCTGCAGCATGGTGCAATGCAATTCCTGCAGCACAGTTTTTTCCTCTCTGGACCTCTGTTTTCCTCTTGTGCCTGGGCAATGCCGATGCACACTAACGTGAATCTTCATATTGCTGCCCTTCCTGATCTTCCATTGCCCAGACTTCTGTCTAGCAATACTTTTGTCCAAGAAAAGAGGTGGATTTTGAAGACAGGCATTTTCAATGCTTATTTCCCAGATACGCTTTTTTGTATGCGAATTGCTGAGGATTTAGGCAACCTGGTTACGGTGGCTTTGCTGTGCCCTGGCTTAAAACTTGCCCACCTCCAGCTGCCTGTCCCCTTAGTAGAGACACCTCGGGCTCAGGACGTAGCTACTCTTGTGGTGGTGGCTGTAATGGGGTGACCCTGGCTGGACTCCAGGCACCCACCAAAGCCACTCTCTCACTCCTCTCTGCAGGTGGACAGGAGAGACAAAATAGAACAAAGAGTTTCTAAGTTGAGATAAGGACTGGGGGAGATCACTCACCAAATACCATCACAGGCAAAGCACACTTGAGTTAGAGATATTAATTGAATTTATTACTAACAAAGTCAGAGCAGGATAATGAGAAGTAAAATAAAACCTTAAAAACACCTTTCCCCCACCCTTCCCTCCTTCCAGCTCTATCTCCTACCCCGGTGGTTCAGGGAGACAGGAATGGGGGTTACGGTCAGTTCATCACCCATGGTTTCTCCTGTTACTCAGGGAGTGGAGTCGTTCCCCTGCTCCACCAGGGGGTTCCTCTCATGGGAGATGGTTCTCTGTGAACTTCTCCACCATGAATCCATCTCACAAGCAACAAAACCCTGCGAACTGCTGCAATGTGAGTCCATNGCACACTTGAGTTAGAGATATTAATTGAATTTATTACTAACAAAGTCAGAGCAGGATAATGAGAAGTAAAATAAAACCTTAAAAACACCTTTCCCCCACCCTTCCCTCCTTCCAGCTCTATCTCCTACCCCGGTGGTTCAGGGAGACAGGAATGGGGGTTACGGTCAGTTCATCACCCATGGTTTCTCCTGTTACTCAGGGAGTGGAGTCGTTCCCCTGCTCCACCAGGGGGTTCCTCTCATGGGAGATGGTTCTCTGTGAACTTCTCCACCATGAATCCATCTCACAAGCAACAAAACCCTGCGAACTGCTGCAATGTGAGTCCATCCCACAGGCAACAGTTTTCCCAAAACTGCTGCAGTGTGGGCTCCCCTCTCCACGGGCCTCCCACAGGGTCACAGCATCCTCCCAGGCATCCCCCTGCTNAGCTCTATCTCCTACCCCGGTGGTTCAGGGAGACAGGAATGGGGGTTACGGTCAGTTCATCACCCATGGTTTCTCCTGTTACTCAGGGAGTGGAGTCGTTCCCCTGCTCCACCAGGGGGTTCCTCTCATGGGAGATGGTTCTCTGTGAACTTCTCCACCATGAATCCATCTCACAAGCAACAAAACCCTGCGAACTGCTGCAATGTGAGTCCATCCCACAGGCAACAGTTTTCCCAAAACTGCTGCAGTGTGGGCTCCCCTCTCCACGGGCCTCCCACAGGGTCACAGCATCCTCCCAGGCATCCCCCTGCTCTGGTGTGGGGCTCCTCCACAGGCTGCGGGTGGATCTCTGCATCCTTGTGGATCTCCATGGGCTGCTGGGGTACAGCTGCTTCACCGTGGTCTTCACCACTGGCTGCAGAGGAATCTCAGCTCTGGTGCCTGGAGCACTTCCTCCCCTCCTTCTGCACTGACCTTGGTGTCTGCAGAGTTGTTCTTCTCACTTGTTCTCACTCCACTCTTCTCTGGCCGCAATTACAACTGCGCCATAACTTTTTTTCTTTCTTCTTAAATATGTTATCCCAGAGGCGCTACCACCATTTGTAACTGGCCCAGCCTTGGCCAGCAGCATGTCCATCTTTGGAGCCACCAGGGATTGGCTCTGCCGGACATGAAGGCAGCTTCCAGCAGCTTCTCACAGAAGCCACCCCTGTAGCCGTCCCGCTACCAAGGCTTGGCCATCGAACCCAAAACAGTGTCCAGCGTTTCAGGGCAAACCCAGCTCCGTTGGCAGCTGAGGTCGAGCGCCACGTTCTCCACCTGGGCCGTGTCTGGGCTGTGACTGCCGGCCCTGTCACCTTCTGCCGTCGCTGCTGCTGCAGGGCCGTGGCACAGACGGGCTGGCTGGACATGTCCAAAGTCTCGAACCAACTCAGCAAGACTCGCAAGGGACCATCTGTCACTGCCCAGAGCCCTTTCCCTCTGAAGGCAGGAGGAATTTAAAAAATCAGAGGAGGTAATTGCTTTAGTTACTCTTCCAAGCTTCACCCAGCAGTCACTGCTCAGCCCAGCCATGCTGGCCCTGCATGAGGCCTGGCTTTCTCCAGTGATGGGGGCTCATCTTGTATTTCTGCTTCTTCCTCTGTTCCTCTGGGGTCTTTGAATTCCCACACCCGTTCCCCCCACACAGCCAGGAAACGGCCATGTCTTTTCTTATCGTGGCATCTGCCATGCTGCAGTTGCTGGCCCAGTTGCTTTTCCCGTTTATCCCAAAGGAGGAGCAGCATCTGTCCCCACTGGTTTTAGCATTTGTTGTCTCCAGGCCTCCTGTGGGCCCTGCAGCAGGAGCTGGAAGCTCTGGTGTTGGCCAAGGTGTGCTGCCGTGCATTGAATGGTGGGGATGGAAAGAACTGCCCAACAGCTGCCTCTTTCTCCAGCTCTGTGCAGCCTCACAGACTGAGAGGACCATGAATTCCTTTGCCTTTGAAAACAGCAATGTCTGGCATGCTGGTGAGGCCTTGATCTGCGGGGAGTCATGCTTGAGGTGGCTGTGTCAAGATGATTGAGATTCTTTTTATGTTTTTTTTTTTTCTGTGAATGATGAGATTTCTGCTTAATAGGACAATAGAGATGTTGATGTGCTGTGAAAAAAATTTCCCCTTGCATGGCAGAAGTGAGGAATCCCCCCATTTCCCATGTTGGTTATTGGAAGGAATTGTACACAAAGAAGTAAACAGGGTCACTGTTGGCAGTTTAACTTACTTTACTCCTCAGTTACAGCTTTACAATAAGAGGTAAAAGCCATGTCATGTTTTGTTTTTCTGTCTCAGGACAGACCCCATGAATATGTACATGTCGTCCTTGAAAACTCTGACTTACTTAATCTTGGAATGGGTCTGCCATGGCACTTTCTTGCCTGACCACGGCCTGTGTGAAAGAAATGGTGACCCAGAAACCCAGTTAGCAGCTACAGTCCTTCCAGCTAAAGGAAGGAGTTGTAGCCAGGACATAAAAGGAGGAAGAATTGGCACAAGGATGCATTCCATTTTGCCAGTTTTCACATCTGGTGTAATTGCCAGCTATGCAGGTGAAGCGGAGCAGGTGCAGGTGTTGCATGCAGGGTGAAACCCACAAAAAGCCAAAAGCTTACTGTTTTATCAAGATTCTTTTAGTATGAATCACAAGAATTGAGTGTTTCCTAATTTTATTGGGTGTCTAACAACCTCAGTCCCAAAACTAGCCATATTAACTCCATCCAATCTAAATACTTTCTAGCACCACAAAAAGTGCATATCTTGATTTTGTTTGGATGTATTACAACCCCTGCCCTAATATCACTACTGGACACACAAACTCCGTCCAACCGGAATGATTTCTGGAATTTCAGTAAATACCTTTAGGTGCTGAAGGCTCGATCTGCTGCTAGTATATTTTAGCTGAGCTTGACTGATGCTATGCAAGGTTTTGTCTGCTAAGCAGCTGGTTTCTTGGTGTTGGCATCCCACAAACATAGCCTTCGGTATGATTTCAGAGGGAACAGAGACCCTTGTGCGTCTGTGAGTATTGACAGTCTGCGCCCAAGTTTTTCCTAAGTGTTGTGTCAAAGGGTTAAGTAAATAGAGGCACATTTAATCCTGCAACCTGTATATTTGAAGAGATCATCCTTGAAACTACCACCAGGTTCACCAGGAGCAAAATCCACAGCTTTGTGAAATTCAGTGGAAAATTGGCTTCAAGGAGCATTAACTCAGGTTCTCAGTGAATGTCTTTCTTCTTGATTAAGAGAGGGGGAAAAAAAGGGAAAAGAGCACCTTTAGATAGTAAAGTCACTTTTTTACTTTCTCTACAAGTTGGAATTTGTCCACTGCCTGGACTATTTTACTATTTTATGTATTGATACTGAGACAGAACTAGATTTAGGCTTAATTCTAGGCTCCAGTTGGTTTTTAGAAGGTGATCACATTTACAGTCCTGAGATTTGTGCATGGCTGTTTCGCCTGCCATGCCCTACAGCTAAACCCCGCTCGCTCAGATGTGGAAATTCTATGGAATGTCACAGTTTCTGTGAAGGAAAAGTTCTTTTTCTGCAAAGCCTTTGGCATGATTTCCATGGGAGGTGGCAGTGTACTTTCCCCCAACACCCAGGGATGCACGGAGGGGTCATGGCCAGCTCTCTGCAGCCTGCTCTGACTTGGCTGTGGGGGCTTTGGCAAGGGGCATTTTTCATCCAGTCCTCCAAGATCCAGTGGTGCCACAGTTCTCCAAATCTGCCAGCGGAGCTGAGAGCCCCAGAATATCAGGCATTGTCTGGTGTACCCAATGGCAGCTCAGCTGAGTGTTGGAAGTGGGAAGTGGTGCTTTTAAATCATCTGGCTTGCTTTATCGGATCATTCTGAATTAGGTAATCTAAAGAGAAGACTTTTTGCTGCTCCGGGTCCAGTCAGTGTCAGAGGATTGTGTAAAAACACAAAGAGCCCTCTGGTTCCCCTCCTTGGAGCCCAGAGCCCCTGCATGGGTGCCTGCTACATCCTCCATCCACCACGGTGTGGGAGAGACAGGCTCTGCAGCTCCCTTGGAGCTCTGGATTGGATTTACTGTGATACCACGTGTGATAATTTTATTTTAGGCACCATAGTTTGGCCATGTGTTATTTTGTAAGAGCAGCACTGTGTCATCCAGCTGGTGGCTTTTTGTTTTGCTTTTTCTTTGCAAAGACAAATTTAAACCCAGCTTTTACAGTAATGCAGGAGCATCAGCAAAGTGCACCAAGGCAGGATTTGCCCTTCCCATGCCCTGTTCCTGTAAACCACACTGCTAAGGTGTGCAAACCCTGTATTTCATTAGGAACTAGAAAAATCTGTCTTGTTTTAGCAAAAAAGTATGAAGGAGCTGTTTGCTTGAAGAGAGGTTTAAGCTACCAAAACCTTACTGAGTGTGGGTACAGTGAAGGAAAACTGCAATGAGGAAACACTGGTTCCGTCATTTTTTGCATCCTTGGTTTTCAGCTCACTTGTGTTAAGCTTTTCAGCTTTTGCATCTGCTATGTCATTTTGCTTTCATTTTTAAAGTGTTCTGTGTACATCTAAACCCACATGAAGATGATCTGTTTTTTCCTTTTTGTTTCTTTCTAAGGCAATAAGACATCTGGCTGCTCCTAGTGTGAATTATCAAGTCTCATTCTTTTAACCCCCCTCATCACTTTATTTGTAAAGTGCTCACCCGCTGAGATACCAGGGGCCATGTGCAAACAGTTTAAAACAACATTGGGAAATAAATGGCATGGGCAGAAATTATGGGATGCTTTTTAAAGCAGAAAAGCTGTGAGTGCTGATAAAGGCATGTTGAGAAGTGGTGGAGAGAGAGGTCACATCAGTCCAACATTCCTGCAAAGCCCAAAGCTGACCCTTCTTCCAAAAATCAAGTGTAAGTTCAGTTCTTCCTCCCTGGGGGGGTGACCCCAGCAGGCACTGGGATGTACCCTTCAGTCTTCATCTGGATTTGGCCAATGCTGTAAGAAAAGCCACATCCCTGACCATTTGGGAGAGCAGGACCCCAGCATTGTTGGGGTGATGATCACTGCAGGAGGAGACTGGAAAACTTTCAAAAGCTGAGCTTCCATGCCTGGAAGTGTTCAAGGCCAGGCTGGATGGGGCTTGGAGCAACCTGGTCTAGTGAAAGGTGTCCCTGCCCAGGGCAGGAGGTGGGACGAGAAGAGCTTTAAGGTTCCTTTCAACCCAAACCCTTCTATAATGCCTCTGGAGGCAGCTAGTGGGGAGTCCTTTGCATGAAAGCAGTGGGTGCCTTGGTGTTCAGATCTGCCTGTGCCAGCTCCCTGTGCCAGGGCAGTCTTCTGGGAGCTCTGCTAGAAGTGAAATTGTGGTGCTGGAGCCTGGCTGGCTGAGGCACATATGTTGCTCATGTGAGGTCCTTGGAGGAAGAGTAAGGATTGAGGCTGAGCAAATGAGCTGGCTGGCTCTGTTCGTGAGCCACATCTGCCAAATGGCTTTTTTTGGGAAGATCCTTGCCAAAAAAAAGCCCAAAACAACACTGTACTGCCAAGATGTTCAGCTTTCTGTGCCGGCTCCAGCAGATAGAGATATCCAGAAAGACAAAGCTCTGCTGTGATGCTCCTCTTTTCCCTCGTTCATGCACGAGGCAGCTTCCAGGTGCCCAGATGTCAACATGAGCCTGTGGCTTCTTTGGGACTGGCATGGATGGAGTGACCTGCATGTGCAGGGATGGGGCGTGGGGCAGATCAGAGGATGGGAAGGCATCAGCCCCACATGCTTCTTTTCAGCAGTTTGTGGTCTTCCAGCACTGTCTTGTGCTTTTGCAGTACCTCTGCAAAGAACCTTGCAGAAAACAAATAGGAGCTTTCATGGAAAATAAGAGGGTGATAAAACAAATAACACATAATTTTTATAATTTTAAAATAACTTAAATGCAGGAGAGTTGCCAGTAGATGAAAAGAAATATCCAAATCTGATCACAGCTTTGAGTGGCCGCAGGAGCTGAGCAGACTGTCCCTCTGTCTGGGATTAACTCACTTTATCCTGAGCACTGTGGGAAGCAGCACTAGCATCAAAGAGGATAAACACTGGTTTTCCTGGTGCTTTTCCATCTGACAAAGCCTTCAGAGCCTCACACTGAACCCAGAAGTGTTAGGACTAATGCAGGCAGGAGGTGAGCGAACTCTAGCCCTTCCTGGGAGCAGATTGCTTGCATGGAAATCTGTCCCTGCATTGGAGGGTGAAGAGCTGGGGGGGCAGGACTAAGGCAGGTTCAGGGGACGGATGCCAAACACCAACAAGGGCATTTTTAGTAGTGAGGTGGTTGCAGGTGTTGCAGAGACAGGGAGCCTTCCGCAAAGAATCAAAGCAAATTCCTCTATGCCGACCTTCCATCCTCTGGATGTTTATTCAGATGCCATACATTTTTAGTAATCCTCACTGGGATGAATTTAGTCAGGTCTTTCAAGGTTTTCTTGGGCAGAGATGAAGGCAGGCACAGCCATGAGCACTTCAAGGGCGGGTGTCTACAGGAAATGAGAAATTTTGACCAAGTAACAGCTTGAGCCTGAAGTTGAGAAATTTGGCTTTGCTGTGCTAGATGGCAGAAGACTCAGTGGGTAGATCTGAAATTCAGGGATTTAATCAACATAGCAAATGGCAGGTTTGATTTTAAGCACTTGTCTTTATCTTCAAATGGAAATGAAGGGTTTGTGGAACTAAGAGAGATGGAGTAAAAACCCTGAGTAAGGGAGGTGGATGGAGAAAGTCAGTGTTAAGGGATAGACTTCTGGTCAGATGGCACCACCAGGCTCTGCTGTTCTCTGTTGTAACGTGCTGATATTTCTGTGTTACTAAATCAAAACAACTCTTTGATTACGAAGTGTTGATCGAAGAGCAACAGTCATGCCGGGAAGGTGCGGCTGAAAGGAAGGAACAATCCCAGAATGGAAACCAGTCAGCCCAGTGCCACCTAAAATTGATGCGTCTGGTATTCCCACCAAGGCAGGGCCGGAGACGTCTCACAACTACATTAAAAGCATTTTAGCCAGGAGAGGGAGGGGGAAGGCTGAACAGTAATGCAAGTTGCTTGAACTGATTGGAAATCAAATAGACAATTTTCAGCCACAAAAATCAGGTGAGAGGACAAAGCAAATGAGTCCTACAAGACTGACTAATAATCAAGATAAATGCTGAAGTCTACACAACATTATCATGTACGGTGCAGTGTTTGTTAGATTTCCTAAATGCCGTGAGAATTTCCCGGTGCTGCTGCCTAGATTGAGTCAGACTTCTCAAATACTCACAGTGATCTTATCTATGCTTTCCTTTAAGGTGGTAAAGAAAAAAAGTGCAAAAATGCTTATGATTTTTTCACCGAGGTATAAAATAAATAAATATGAGGATAAAACCAATTTTGAGGGGTTTAGCTATTTCCTCCCTATTAGCAAGATCCTATGCTATGGCTAGGAAGTGTTTTGAAGGAGTAATTAATAATTCATTTATTTTTTACACAAATGTTTCTCTAACACTTTCCTATTCTTGTTAGCTTTTGGAAAACAAACTCAGTTTGAACTTGACAGGAGAGAAGTTGGAAATATTTTAAACAAATTACCTTCTCCTAGGACCTTAAATACCATGCTCTCTCAGAATTTTAAATCAAATCTGTTTGAATAAAGCATATGAGGTCCTTTTTTTAAAATGGAGCAAAAAAAAACCCCAACCTCTGAAGCAGACCAGAGAAAAAGAAGACAATAGTGCTTGGAAAGCAACCTCTTGGCAAAGAGGAACAAGAGCAGTGGAATAATTTAATTGCTCATCAGCTAATTATACGGTATTATAATGTTAATGTGTCTTCATCATGACAATGTAATAGGTATAGATTGAAGCATATGAAAAAGAAAGTGTTGATGCAGTAATTATAACTAAGAGCAGAGCTGTTAGAGTAATTATAGCGCTTCATCAGGTAATTAACGTATTGTTCAACTTGAGATGGAGAACAAAGAGTGAAGAAGTTAAATATTGAAGGACATGCCTTCCCCGCTCCCCAGCTCCCTGCACTTGCCGCAGGAGGTGATACTCCGTATTGATACTGTTATTTTCTTGTTTCCTTGGACATCTTTCATTGGGTGGGGGGAGCTGTCGGCGTTCTTGCAGCTAAACAGGCCAACAGCCTGGAAATAGTTATTTTAAGCTGTTTATGCTGAAGACCCTCTGGACCCTCCTTGCTGCAGAGGCAGTCAAGGTGCAGATGGGTGTCTGGCACTAAAGGGCAGCAGATGCTGCTGCAAATTGACCTGTGGTCAAAGACAGTTGTTCAGCACGGGCAGAATTGATGCACAGAAGTCCTGGAGCAAAAGGACCACCTGAAATTGAGATGGGTTTCTCCTGTCTGCCCAAATGACTGTGGGGTGCCGAGGGCAGCCCTGCCAGGGCACAAACAGTGCCCTGCGCTTGTGCTGCTCCTGTGCCCACCCCTCACTCCTGCTGCCCCAAATCCCTGCAGGAAAGCAGCACTGACCTGGCTCTCACAGCTCCCAGGCTGGGGGTTCTGCTTATTCGGATCCAATCCAACATGTCCAGCAGTCAGGTCTCCTGTGGGGAAGGTGCTGGGCTGCCCCTGGCACATCCCTGCCCGCAGCCGACAGCATCACTGAGGGGAACCAATTAAGGACTAATAGGGGGTTTCATACTGATCAGTGTTCCAAAGACAGTTGTGAGATCTATCCCACCCGTGCAATTTAACTTAGGCTGGAGGAAAAACCTGCTCAGGATCAAGGAACAGTGCTGGAGAGGGAGTGATGTATCTGGGTTTGATTTTTCATTTGCTGGTGAAGCGGACCAAGGGCTGTTTTGAGTTTTGTACAAAACTGATAAGGAAGCCTTTTTGTGTCTTGGGCAGCAAGTACTTGCAAGGTGAACATTACTTTTAAATATCCAGCTTTGTGCCTGAAGCCTCCCAGAAAAAAACCCAGGAGTTTCTCTCTGTCTCCCTTATCCCACAGGAGTGCTTTAAGTCAATAGACTAGTGCTATAAGCATGTGGATGCACTTAACCATGAACATATACTTCCATATGTTTCTGTATTGGCCTGCAAGATCTTATTCCCATCTTGGTGTGCAGATTTTGTCAGAATCAGTAAGTTTTGTCAGGGTATCCCCCAGTCAAGTCTACACCTAAAGCATGGCACTAGCACAGGGTGGGTTTGTTCCCTGTCCTTGATCCATCAGGACGTCTCAGCACCGCTGCCTTTTGCCAGCCTGCAATCTGCATGCCTCCCTGGAGAGCTAATGATACTGGTGGCAACAATTTTTAATTTTTGTCTGAACTTCCCTCCTTCACCTCAGCACAATTTTCTATCGAAAATCAAACCACTTCGCAACTGATTGTCATCACCAACAGCATAATTTGTGATGAAATTAGGGCAACAGTGGGACTGGTTTGGTGAGCTCATTTAGTGATGTGCTGATTTGCAGGCCAGTTTGGTGCCTTGCTACAGTTTATTTGGGTGTTGCATCCCTTTGCAGGCTCTCCAGGTGCAATGTGTAGTCCTATACCCAGCTTAAGTGCTCAGAATATTTGCTCAGTTAGAATCAAATTGAATGTTAAAATGTTATTTTAAGGTAAATCATGTATGCAGCAGGAAGGAGGATGTTCTTCTGGTGAAAGGTGTGGAAACAGATACTGTATGGTAACAAAAAGGTGGGATCTGTGTAAGAAAATGGGATTTGGATGAAGTGAGCTGCAGAGGAGCTTGGCTGCAAAGGTGGCCAGTGCAGAGCCCTTGGGATCATGAGCTGAAATCACTGAAGCGCAGTAAAAGAGAGCTGAAAGGAAATTATGTTGCTGGTAGGGAAGGATGAAACCCAAAAGAGCAAAAAGAAGTATGATGGCTAAAAGGGCAGAGTTAGATAAGGGTGAGCTGAGTTCCAGGTTAAAAAAAGATGTCCAGGTATCAGAGAGCAGAAGCTTTGGAGCAACATATGATCATAAAGGCGAGTGGAATTTCAGGGTGGAGGTTGTTAAATTTATAAGGGGGATTACATGCTGTAATGCCAGCAAGAGCACCTCCCTCCGCCTTGATCCCGAGCAACCTAAATGCATCCTGCAGACAGGGGCTGAGGGTTTTGGAGGGGGGTAAGAGAGGAGCTGGAGCTCTTGTGGCTCCGGTGACCATGCCCTGGGATATGTGGGTGTATTAAGCCGACACTGCCGCGGGAGTGAAGTAAATAAATGTGATTAAAGTCTCTTGTATCCTCATCTGGAATGCCATAGTTTAGGACCTCGATTCGTTATTATGTAAGAACACAGCGTTACTAAGGTCATGTGTTAGCAGTACGCTGTGTTTCAGTGAATATGTGCTAACCCAGCCTGAGCATTTCAGTCTGCCTGAGCACAGCTTCAGTTACTCTTCAAAATGAATGCAAAACAGACACCTATGTATTTTGAACATCTCTGGAAAAAAATAGCCTTAAAATACAGTTATAATGACACATGCAACCAATAGTAGGCAAAATGGAATAAAGCTATGGGATCAAAAAAAGCACATTTTAATACACTTTAATATTTTTCCAGTTTGAATTTGCCATGTTCTGCAGAAAAAAACCTTTTATTGAGCAGAAGGATATGTTAAATTTGGTTGGCCCTTTGCTGTTAGAAGCTGGGCAAATTTGTTCCCTGGTAAAAAGCACATTTCTCTGTTTTCAAAAGATTTAATTGTATTTCCATGAGCGCCTCTGTCACAGGCATGGAAGATGTGTTCTCTTAACAAGTCTGTCTGTTTAGGCTTCAGTGTGTAGTATCAATAGCACTCTGGAAAAGTTCCTTTCAGTGAGACAGGAGAGCTCAGTCTGAGTGTGTGGTAATGATGGATGGATGTGGAGTATCTCCTACTGGATTGTGGCTGACACTGTGCACATCACTCAGGACCACCTCAGCACTGTGTTTCCAGCTTGGGGGAATCTGATCGAAATGGAGCCCCTCAAGAACTGGCACTGCTCATCTCAGCTTGAGGATCTGCTCTTTGCCTGGGCGTCCCAAAATCCTAATAGGGTGAAGCTGCCACGGCACAGCCAGTGTGAGTGATCCCGTTAATCCACCCACAGTGGTTCCCCAGGCTTGAGGGGATTCTTCCTGGAGGGTTGAACTTGTTTGGTTTTGAAATACCCATCATTCAACTTCTTTACCTCTGCGTTTCTGGTTTTGGACCAAACCTAGCAATCAAAATGTGGGAACGCAAATAGGAGAGGTGGTTGCAGGAAACAGCAGGAGCAGCAAAGGAAGGGTGGTTCTCCAGGGGAAGTCAAAGGTGTGCCATGCAGGCACTAACTCCTTCGCCCCAGGCAAAGCTCCTTCTTGGCCCTGATCACAGACATAGCTCAGTGCCCCAGACCTGGGGGTTGTGTTTACACCTTTAAAAGATTTGCTTTTTACCTGGGAATACCCTGGCCATGTCTTCAGCTTTGGGATCCTGACTGGAATCCTTTCCTAAATGCATGAAGTCAATGGTACCTAGACTGGCAAGAGCCACAGCTACCTGGGCATTGGAATTAATTTTTTAGATAAATTTACCAGGCGTAATTTGGCGGCTTTTGCATCTGTTCATTGTTGGTTATATGTTTGAAGGGGGGGCTGAACAGGATTTTGCAATCCATCTCCTCTCCACCACTTAGTCTTGGAAATATTTTTGTAATTTCTCCTCTTCATTTCAGTGGTCACCCTTTTATTGTGGTTTTCTTTATTTGGGCTTTGGCCTTGCTAGTGGTAACCACCATGTCCCACGTGGTTCTGGACTGCCTGCAGAGTGTGTTGCAGCATCCCTCTGGTATTCACTTGCCGTCTAACCCTCCTAATACTTTGCATTCTGCTCTAATGCACTTAGATCTGGGGTTTTGGCCAGGGTTGCCCTGTTCAGAAGTACTCCATTTACATTTGCAAAAGGGAATTAAGCCCCAAGTCAGATACAGGGGCAGATGGGAGGTCCTGCCTGTCTCCTCTCTGGGTAACCTCACAGCCTGCCCCTTGCCCCTTTGGAAAATGTCATCCAGCATCACCATGGCCTAATATTCATGTCCTCCTCCCCAGCACCATCCACCTTTTTAATTTCTCTTCTTTTCTGGCAAGTCATCCATTCAGATTTCCTGGGAGTGGAAAAGAGAGTTATTGATTGTCTTTTCATGAGCTGTCATGAAGCAGTAAATAGAGGCAAAAGACAAATGCAGCCATATCCAGGGAAAGAAAAATCATAATTAATATCTCACTAGAATAAAGTGCCTTTATAAGGGCAAGAGGGGAAATAAAAGGAGAAAGAGATATTAGCTTGACATATATCAATGTTTTAGCTAGATATATATTCACTGCAGTTGTGACTAGCATGTGATCAACTAGTAAGGGAACATAGAGACAGCATAGAAATTAAGCCTTTGAATGAACTCTTAAAGAGTTTCCATCAATTGACAGAGATGAAGATAAATCTTGGATGTCAAAATCGTGGGAGTCATGGAGTTGCATTTCCTTCTGGTGGGGATGCTGTGAATACTTGAAAACTGAGTGTTTAACTAACTGGTGTTAAAAATGTTATAAATGCAGTGTATGAAGTGTATGTATGTATCGCAATGCAGTGGGTAGCTCTGGTCCTCTTGGGAAGGGTTGCTCTTTGCAAAAAAGGGTTGGCATTTGTATCAATAACAAGAGTAACTCCATGCATGGTGGGCTGTGCTGAAGAAGAGATCTCAGCCTTCAGCACATGAGTTAAAGGTGAGAAGGCACAGGATACATTCAAAAGCTGAGACATCTGCCCCTAATTTATGTAATCATTTGAAAGTGTAGGCCTGAGGCCAAGAACAGATAAATTGCTCAGGCACTACCCAGTAAGTTACAGCTGATGTGTGACTACTAGTAATTGTGGGGTCTTTTACAAGATCTATGTCTTGCACAAATACAATTACTGTATTTTACAGCAGTCAGTGCAAATCACACATTTCCATATTGCATACCAACGTGGTATCTGATTAGCACCAAATTCAATTTGTGTTAATAAGCCTAAGGCAAAATTAGCTTGATACAGTGTCATTTAGCAGTACTTAGACATGAAAAGCAAGTTGTTTTGTTTTGCTTTGCGTAGGTGTTCTGTAGTGCAGCAAACAAGGGGATCCAGAGTGTTAGCCTGAAAGAATTTTCTCTCTAGGAAAGATGGTGTGTGTTACCAGGGAGACTGGAGGTGCGAATGTTGACAATATAGAGGGTGTGACAGTCACAAACTTAGACCTCTGAGCTCACAGGAAAGAGTTCAGGTCAAAATAATATGAGAGTATCAGTCAAATTTTTCTTAGGAGTCCAAGAAACCCATGATACAACTCAATCATATGTTTCTAAATGCCAACGGCAGTTGCCTTTGGTGGTGTGTGGGCTTAGGTACTTAAAGCCTAACATGATTTAGGAAATATTATCAAAGTGTAGCCCACAACACAAAGTTGCTACAAGGAGCACTTTCCTGCTCCTGAGCCCTGCGAAATGCTGTCTTTAATTGCACCTGAGAAATCCAATTGATGTAAGACATGATAGTTTTGTTTTGCCAAGTCAACTCTTCCCAGCAGGATTAGCCATAACTGGACCTGTGTCCACTAGTACTGTGTGAAATGGCTTTTAAAAGGGTAACATTAATCCTTTTAGTGGCAATTTTCATATGCAAATCCATTAGGAGCACACAAATCCCTTGGCTGTTTTTGAACCCTCAAGGCACTGAAGTGCTCCTGTAAGGTTATTTTTTCTTTTCCCTTTGAGCTGTTCCTCCTGATGCTTCCCAGTTCACTGCTGTACCAAGCCTGATACCCTCCCTAATTCTACTGGGGGAAAAAAAAGTATTTCACTGGAGCTGAGTCTTTGCTTGGCTTTCAGGAGCTTGAAGAAGTAACTTTATGTTGTGCCTCTCTATTTATATATGCACTTAATTGAAGATAACACACTGTTACCCCCATATAAACTGTGAAGTGGCCCAAACTACTTTTTTCCTGTGTAATGAGCACACTGCTCTGCTTGTCTTATTAGATATCTGCTGATTTCCACTTGCTAAGGATCCAGCCTGGACCTCCTTCCAGTCAGATGGGTGTGAAACTGCCTGCAGGACCTTGATTGTCAGTAAAAAGCCAATGTTAGCAATTTTCATCAGGCAGCATGGAAATTAATTAGCCCAATTTTATGGAAATTAGCTCATTATAAATAATTTTAGCTGGCCCATTCACAAAGCACTTTACACATTAGGGAGGAAAAAAAAAGGAAAAAGGAAAAAGCAAAGCTCTGTGAATTGGATACCGAAAAAACTCTTTCTAAAAACAAATGCTCTTCAGCAGCTGTGCCATTGGCAGGGGAGGGGTGGCACCCGCAGATTGAGCCTCTAGACTGTGCTTTTTTCCCACTTAGTGCCTGAAAGAGCAGCAGGGAGGGATTTGTTGGGGGCTGCAGATGTCCTTGCAGAGCCTGAGGTTGCACATTCTGCTCCTGCTACCTTTGGGCTTGGCCGAGGGAGGAGAAGGTGGCAGAGTGGAGATGGGCATCTCCCCGGGGTGCTGGTCCTGTGGCTAAGAAGAAATAAAATAGTTCAGACACAAATACGTAATTACGGGGGTGAGAGTGGGTCCAGGTGCTGGAGAAGCTCTGCCATGTCCTCCCTTTCACTTTTTAGCCTGGAAGGTCTCGCGTTGCAAGGAAGGAAGGGCACCTGAGTTCTGAGTGATCTCGTGTATGTGGGTGTCTGCCACAGCCCCAGAAGGTCCTATGGATCAGCTTGGCCCTGTGAAATCTCCAGGCAGTCCAGACCAGACAATCCTGGAGCTGCTGTGTTGTGACCCCCATCTTTTTTAAGGATTTCTTGGTTCTGAGGAGTGTCTAGCACAACCTCTGTCTCCTGCTTCAGTTTTTACCCACTTCAGTGCTTTTGCCAAGGGGGGTTTTTAATAAAACTTGTCTTCAGACTAGTCATGGAATACACAGGTCATGCAAGGGGACAAACACCTTCACCCCAAGCTTGAGCATTGTCACTTTGCTTGAGGAGTTTTCAAGATTTACTGTCTTCAGAGTGTCTAAAAATTTGCCTGGGGGTCATAATTTTCCTCTTGACTTACAGAGCAGCCAGCATGGACTGGTTGTCCTGTTGAAAGGCAGTTTTTCTTTCTGAAAGTGTTCTCTCTCAGCTCCAATTTCATTCTTCTCTCAGATTTGTGTGTTTTTTGAATCGCTGTCTTCTCTCCCTTTGACAAATAGCATTCTTGAAATGCCTGGAAAGAAGCTGTGGAAAAAACCTCCTTATTTAGGGAGTGATGTGTCCTGTGTTCCCAGTGAGCCAGATGTGCTGGGCACAGCCTGTCCTGTAGTTACAGGAGTGCATCAGAGCATCGTGTCTTGGGAGATAGATTCCCATTTGCTTTTTGTATCTCTCTGAGCATTTTCCTGGGAATAATTAGCATCCAACTGGAGCAGCAATAGGATTTTCTTTCCTTGCAGTCCCTTCCTTGGGTGTCTGGCATTGCTTGTTTTGCAGGTGGGTGACAGATGGAGGAGCAGAGCACCCCAAAAGGCTCCATTCTCTGCAAAGAGGAGCCCTTTGTGCAGCCTCATGAGCATGTGAGGATGCTCACAAGCATATGGCAGCACAAAAGAATCAGTCACTTCTATAATTCTCAATTTTCTCAACCCCTCTGTTTAAGGAATTACGGCACAGAATATGTTGTTCATTTTAAAATGTGAGCTTTAAATAACTTGAAGCTGAAGGAATGTTTTGGAGGTGAGAAAAATCTTTCTGGCAAGTGACAACATCAGAATTATTAGTCCTTCACAATTTGCTTAAGCAGCCACTATAAACAGCTTCTAATCAGGCTCCCTTGGTGTTTAGAGATATCTGTGGATTGATTTTAATTAGATTGGCACCTCTTTATTAATTCTATAATGTTTGTTTGCTTATAAGTTAAGAGTATTTGGATGCTGTGAAGCTGTTTAACTTCTTTAGTTAAATTTGAATGTGTGGGCTCTTAGACATGCTGTTTTCTCTGCTAGTGGGGTTTTACAAGGAATAAGTGTGGGCTGGTTTTTTTTGACACCCCAACTGCAATTTGAAGCACCCTAGGCATCTCCACTGAATTTACCAACATTGCCAAATGAAACATAGGAAATGGCACAGACACAGGAAAACGTCAATGGTTGGGTGTCTTACAAGGTAATTGTTTGGTGGTTATTCCGGAGCAACAGGTTTGTGGTATTTATAAAAATCAAAGGATGGAAAATATATTTACAAGGTGTTTCAGAGTCACTAATGCCCAGCCCTGAGTTTTACCTGGAGCACCCAGTTCAGCTCTCCATGAGCACCTGCCTTTTGCTGGAGCTGCCTCTGTCGGGCTGGAGACCTGAGCCAACATTTTTCCAGACTGAGGAAGAGTTTAGACCTGTTTCAGCAGTGAAGATGCTGAACCCACATGAACCAAATTGAGGCTGGAAGTTGGGTTTTGCATTCCCTTCTTTCTTTCTTTCTTTGGTGTGAAATTGCTTCACTGGAATAATAGCTGATTATCTCTAATCTGCACCTTTTCTGTTATGTTTTTTGTTGATTTACCTTGATTTGAGTTTGTTTTTCATAGTTATTATGGACTTTAGGCTACTTCCCACAGGTTGTCAGAGCGCTTCCTATGCTGAACCCATTTCTGTCTGATTATCCAAGGGTGCCCCTGATGTGATCCTGATGAAAAGTATGTAGGGGGCTTGTAAATTGAAAAAATGAACTTTGAAACACACCCTCCCTGTTGCCCAAAAATGGAGAGTGTTCTCCATAAAAAGAACATTCAGCAGTGAAATACCATTTGTGTTGTACTGCCTTTATAAATTTAGGCTCGGAAAATGTGACAGGGCATGTTTTATCACTGATGTTATCAGGTCTGCATAATTGTTTCTGCAGCATCCTACTGCAGCCAGGCTGAATTTGTTTAAGCCCACCAGAAGAAAATAACTAGGAGTAAAACTGGGCCACAGGGAGAGTGGCTATGGGTTTGCTATGGGTTTGCAGCATAGCAGTCATGGTGACTGTGGGAACACACAATTATCACACAGAGGAACCCTAATTCCCCTGGGCCCTGAGCAGGGCCCACCCAAGGTGTGGCACAGGAGAGGGGCAAGAAGGGGCTCCCAGAGTGGAGCAGGACAGTCTGCCAGGACACCCGAGGGTCTAAGTCTTACCTCAGGGCTGATGCACAGTAAAGTTTCCAAAAAGAAGAAGGCTGAGATTTGCACTGGAAACATTGCTCAGGATAAGTTTCCAAAGGACGAGGGAGGGCTGCATCCAGAAATCCCCCAAACACCATAAACATCTACTTAGGATTAGGCACTGGGGATGGGCATTCCCCACACTGGAGATGGTGGGCTCCATCCCAACCAACACTGCACGACCAACCCCCTGTCTCTGTCTGGTGTTCATTTGCCTCCAGCACAAGGTACTGAGAGAACACATATGCTGGAACCAAGCCCAGCACCATGGAGTTATCAATGTTTTGCTTCCATCACCTTTGTGCAGTTATTTTGAATCCTTGGGTTTCAGTCCTTCATCTGGCATTTCTGCCTTTCATCCTAGATCATCTCATCTCTTCTTGATCTCAAATCTGATGACAAAAACAACCCCAACTTCCTCTGGCTGCAACAAGTATTTAATTCAAAGACTATTTGAAGATCAAGAGAAGAAATTTCACTTTTTGCTGAACTAGTCAGTCCAAGCAGCCAAACAAGGCTCAGTATTTCCTTTTCAAAAGATTGATTGTAACAAGCAAGATGATTCTTCTTGGGTGTGATAATTTTGTTTCTTAAATTTGAAAAAAGGCACAAAATAATGTCTTGGGTCTAACAATGTTTGTACAGTATTTGCATGATGACACAGTCCAAAAAGCCCCACCTGAGTATCATTACAGGAAAAAATATTTCAGAAGAGGGAGTTCTGCTCTCTGGTGTTCCAGCCGAAACAGTCCAGGGAGTTGTAGAAGCTGTGAGGATGATGAAGCACTGACCCAGAGAAGCTGTGGCTGCCCCATCCCTGGAAGTGTCCAAGGCCAGGCTGGATGGGGCTTGGAGCGACCTGGGATAGTGGAAGGTGTCGCTGCCCATGGCAGGGTCTGGAAGTAGATGACATTTAAGATCCCCTCCACTCTGTGATGATTCTGTGATTTGGGGTTATGATGGACAGGAACATCCTCACTGAGGTACATTGGTGGGTGCCCAGCTTAAAACCTCAAAATTTTAGCCAACAGAGTGGTGTAGGTTATGGTTTCTGTATGACATGCCAAGCAGCAGCCAAGCCTCCTGTCCTAGGGAGGCTACTTTTCCAGGTGCCTTTGCCTCCACTTTCTTCTTTTCAGTGGCAGGTTTGATTGCACTTCCCTCTGCAACCTTTGCACTGAGCCACCAGCTCATAAAAATCCAGCGCACTGCTCTCCTGTGGAAGCATTTCCATTTGATACCCACCAGCTTTAATATTCTCAGACATGCCCCTCTGGTGAAGGAGAGCCCACAGCCAGGATCCGAGCCACATATCTCATGTTTCATGTGGGCTGAGCTCTCCAACGTGTTGATGTTAACAATTAACTTTTAATGAGACACACAAAATCCTGCAAAAAGGGGCTCTCAGTGCCTTGCTCCTGTAAACTTCAGCTTCGACTTTAGTGATGATTTCCAAGCCTGTGTCTTTGTGAACTCCCTGTAGCAGTTTTTCCATGTGCTTCTATATCTGAGCAGGAGGTGAGCCCCTTGCCTTGACATGAGCAATGCCCGTGGTTCCTGATTTGCAGGCTAAACTGGTTATCCAGTAAAAAATGAGGAAAAGAGGGGTCCGTCTCACCGCAGTTGTATCGAGTGATATACCCGGGTGTGGAACAGATATACTCCCTACTACACGAGGAGATTACCTTAGACAGTTGTAATAGTCTGACTTAAACCTCTAAATGCAATTAAATCCTGAGTTAAGCCTGAAGAATTTGACCTGACATTCTGCCTTTGACTCATCCGTTTTTGTGTTTCGGTATTGCAGCGAATGCACTGTAATGGATCACACACTCCAAAGAGCTGAAAGAGCCGGGGTAAATTAGGGACAGCACATCAGGCTGGATTTTCAGAATCAACCATCAATTTCCTTTTTGTAATGTGTGCTAACGTCTGACAGCTGAATATGTATTTAATGAGATTTTGAAAACATAGACTTTTGATCTATTAGAACAACGTGCCTTGTGAGAAGGTGCCTGTGCTGCTGCATAGCTGAATGCTTTAGGAAAATTAACTCACTTGAAAGCTAAATAAGGCTGAAAACCAGCTTGTTAGAGGGGAGATGCCATCCACTCTGTCCCAAAACATTGTCTCAGCTGAGGGGGAGCCTCAGCCTTTTTTAAGGGCTTAGAAATGTTAAATTAACCTCACTCTTCCCATTATTTTTCACTTTATTATGCCATGTAACCTACCAGCCCTTCCATCCAGATGACCCTCAGATGCTGCCTCCCACCTCTTTGGCGGGGGAGCTCTTGATGAAAGCTCAGAAAACTTCAGTCTGACCTTAATTTCGACTCCCTTGAACACTCACCACTGCCAGATCAATTCCCTTAGCACAGATAAGTCTGAATGTGTTCTCTCCAGCTGATGGTGCTTTGCAACTTCATACCTGAGCTCTCTGTTTGCTGTTCACAAGAGATTGCTGCATTTCATGGTTTTCTCATGGCTTGGGAGTTCAGCCACCAGTTGCCCAAGGGAGGGACTTGCCCTTTGGGTCAGTGTTGCTCCCAGCCTCGACTGCAGTGCAGGTAATAAGTAGCATCCAGGAGAAATACAGCACAGAGCAAGAGGCTGAAGTGGACGGTTGTTTGGTTCATCTGCCCCTGTCAAAAATACCAGATATAGTAAAAAGTATCAGGACTACCAAAAATCTGTCAAAGATTGCTTGTGAAGAGCTTCTGCTGCAGAAGAGGACAAGGTGATTTAGGTTAGCATCTAAAACACCGAGATTTCTCTGAACTTTGAGCCTTGCTGCAGCTTTCCTGTTATGCCTGTGAATCAGTCTACGTCAGGTTTCAGTAGAGTAAACTCATCCCTGGTATGAGAGCAGTAGTTTAGGACTGGTTCTTTAAAGCTATCATTAGCCCTATATGCTGGAGATTTGCAATTATTTCCAAAATCTGGAAGGATCCTAATTACTGTTAACCTCCTGTGTGGAAAAGTGTGATAAAGTTGGCCACAGAGCAGTGCCTGGGCTATCAGTTTCCATAAATATTTAGAGGTGCTGGAATAAAGGAGAGTGGGGAGCGAAGTGATGTGCTCTTACTCTATCCCATTTCATGGTTATGATAAGGGCTGGTGTGGCACTTTCACCAGGGAAAACGAGGCAGTGTTGGAGCCATCTGGAGGGATTTCTCTATTAATTTCCATTGTGCCTTTAGATATCTTTTCCTCTCCTGTGCTTCTGCCTGTGACCGAGCCAGTCAAAATTCATTTACCTTCAGTGACAGGCTGGTACCTAAACAGGCACCTGCATCCAGCCTGTTGCAAGTTTTTTTTTTTAAGCTGCACCAACAGATGTTTTTTTTGGGAAAACAATCAATAGAAGCAATGACGAGCTTCGAGCTGCCCACATTGTGAGACAGTAATTGCAAGTGAATGGCAAATCGTGTTGCCCTTCACCTGAAACACTGCCAGCTTAAATAACTCCTGGTGTTTTTTCTCTCTGACTGTTTGTGGATCTTTATTCGTTCTGCTGAGGCTGGGAGGGAGATCTGAGCTGGAAGGTTGGGGAGGGCTGTGAGTAGCCACTTGCCAAGGGACCATCACTACAAGTGGGACAAGTGGGATTTCTCTTGCTTTATAAAATGTTCGTTTGTCAGGCTTATGTCTTGCAAAACAGTATAAAACAAGAGCCTGGTAATTGCAGACAAGGTGCAATTTAAAATCTTGTGTTTTCCAAAGGCAGAGAGCTGGGCGGCGTAGAAAACAGTCAGAAAAAACGCTGTAGAGGTGCCATGTAATGAGATAATCATGTTTTTCTTTCAAGCACTTCTGTCTTGCCTTGGTGGGCAAAAAATATTTACTAAGAGCAATACATTTTATATTTTTCTTAGATCCTGCAAGAAAACAGCAAGTAGTCACAGAAAGGGGGTCAGCTAAAGGCTCAGGGCAGCAGATCAAGCAAGTGCAAGTTCTTTGTTTGTGGACGATGCACTTGGATGCAGAGCAGCTGGGCAAAGATATCACAGGGTTTCATAGTGCAAGCAGCACTTTCCAATTATTATTTTTTTTTGTATTTGATGCAAAATGTTTTCCATGCTCCTCAGCTAAAGAGTAGGGAGCAGATTTCCAATTTTTCCCAGCTACAGGTCTCCCAGAGGTAGCTGGAAGGGGAAGAAGGCAGCACCATCAACTGCAGCATAGCTCAGCATCTCCAAAGTAGCTCAGTTACGTGCTTCAAAGCTGATCAAGTGATCCTGACTTGGGTGAGCAAGATTAAAATAAGGAATACTGGGTGATTTTTTTCCCTCCATATGTTTTCAGTGCAACTTTTTTTCCCCCTTAACAAAGCAGAGGCTTCTAAAACTGCCTCTAGGTTCAGATTTTGGGTTTGTTAAGGAAATACTGCACTTTTTCTTTGAAGGTCTTTGCCTTTCATAATTTTGTGTGTTGTTTCTAACACTGCCCTTTTTTGGCCAGCCATGTTTCTGGCAGTGTCCCTTTTTCTCTGATTGGATATTGCTCTTATCCTTTTTAAACCTTTTTCACATGGTGGGGTGAGGGAATTTCCACAATTCCTTATGAAATTGGCATGTTAGAAATTGTAATTCTGGCTAGCAAGAGGCAGAGATTCCAGCCATTCCCTTGGCACAAAGTTGCACTGCCTGAACTCAAGCCTGCCTTCCTACCCATAAAGAAATGTCTGTTCAAGGATTTAATATACTTTAACTTAATTTTATAGACTCTGTGACTCGATTTCACATTGCTCACTTTTTTGTATGCAAGCCTTGTGCAGGTACAAAAAGATTTGTTTGTAAATGCTGACAGTATATCTCCGTATCAGATCCACAGAGAAGCCTCTGTTACGGGGTGTAGGAATGGGTTGGAAATATATCTCCCGGAGATATGGGCACTGAAAGGGTCTCCAGTCTTTTTTTGAAGTCTCTGTCCCTACAGGTGAGACAAAATCTCTGAAGTATAAAACAGTCTAGGACAGATTGGAACTTGTGCCAATTGCAGTGATCAGAGGAGGGATTTCAGGGAAACCAATTTCTATCTGCAAAGTCCAAGTGCCCCCTCAAAAAAAAAACCCAACAAAACCTTGAAAACTTTACTGCTCAAACCTCCACAGATTTTAAAGCCAAGAAATAGAAATAAAACCCCTCCCAGCTTTATCTAGTGGAGCTTTTTTCATCTTTTTTCAGGTGCCCTGGCCCAAAGTCCATGATTTCTAAGGCAGGCAAAATTTTCTTGGAGTGTAATAAAAATAGTTATTCAAAAACTCTCTTCAGCTATGAAAAAATGTTTAATTAATTTTTTTTTTTAATAGTTCAAAGTTCTCTAATCCTTGCCTCAATTTATGTATCAAATCTGTTGATGATTTTTTGCAGAGGGTTCTGCGATGTCTGCCACCAATCCTACAGTATTTTGGGAAGGATTTCCATGTCACTGACACTTCCCTTTGCCTGGGCAAGTAGTTGAACTGGCTTTGTGTTTAAGTTAAAAGGACCCCAAAACGTGTTGCAGTTTCATGTACTCTGTAGGACTTGGTTGAACCTCTTTGGTTGTGGAAGCACAAGAGCTGCTTTTTTTGTGTTTGTGTTCTGAGCAAACAGTGAGCAAGTCTTCAAGAGGCCCGTGGGGAGATTTTAGCCACAGCAGAACCCTTCCATAGCTGGATAAATGGCAGGCAAGGGAAAGCCAGGCCTTTCTAATCTGAGCGCAAGCCAAACTTCTCCAGGGGATCCTGCAAAGTGAAATTATTTACCCTCACATCAGTATTCTGGCAGTTGGAAGTGATCCAGCAAGGTGAAAAGAAAACATTGTGGTGTTTCAGTCAAGGTTTGAACACGGACACCACAAAGGGCTTTCAGGTCAGTCCCTCCAAAAATAAATGGGATGAGAGACTTTGCCCTTGTTTTACTTGTGTGAAAAGGCCTTGAGACCTAGAGAGTGTATGACTTGAGGCTAGAGATAAAGCTGCCAATATTCATTGTTATACTCTTGTAATACATTAACGAGGCCGTAGACAAAATAAAATGCAATTACCCATGTTTGTTTTGCAAGCTAGTGACGAATTTAGGAGGCTGTGAGAAGTGGCAGTGAATCATGCAAAAGTGTTTGTGGTCAAAATCAAATCTGCTTCTTTCCAAAGAAAAGGGCCTCTATACCTTAAGGCAAGACTCAGGGGAAAGGCTTTGGTCCGGTGTCAGCAGTGCTTAGGCTGATCCAGGTGGGTCTAGGTCAGGACTTGGTGTATGTGATCATAAATCAACACAAATGAACCCAGATCTGGCTTTTGGGTTATTTTTTGACTGGACCTGATTTTTGGCACTTGAAGGGGATTTAGCCCTGAAGTGAGTGGTGTTGTTCAGGAAAGCATGCTCTTTCCCTAAAACTGTAAGAGGGGAGTTGGCATTGGCTGCTCTTGACGTGACCTGCAGCAAACCTTCAAAAGGTGCGTTCTGGGGAAGTCATTAGTCTCCTGGTTTGGGGTTCTTCCCCAACTGCCTCTTTTGCTGCGCCGAGATAACCTTCAAGTAGCTTGAGTGTGAGGCATGGAGAAGATGATAACACTTAGCATGGATGATGCTCTCAAATCACTCCAAAGAGATTTGGGTTTGGGGAGCCTTTGAATGTTTCTTAAAAGGGTATGACAAACTGAAGTTGCTCCAGTAGGATTACATGGCTTGAGGGAAGACCACATATATCAAAAGCTTCACAGCTTAGTTATTGTGTCTTCTATTCAAAGCTGTTTCTCATGGAATTTGGCTTTGAATCCATGCCAGCCTCATAAATCTGGTTGGTGGTGGTTCTCCCCGGCCCCAAAAGTTAAAAATAAAAAATACAAAGACTTTCAAACTGTGCTGTAATGACATGAATAAACAGTCTTTGTGTACTTAATATAAAAAGTTAAGAACTTTCTTCTCCCATAGATTAAAAAATAGCCAAAAAGGAAACTCATTGAGCAAATTTAGTGCCTTGAAATATTTCAAAGAACTTGCAGGCAGCAAACATTTCCCCTGTTTGTGCTGGTGACCCTGGCGGTGCCTGAAGGAAATTTTAGTGTTGAGACACTTTGAAGCATTGAAGAAATACTGTGGACTTAAGCAATAGTCTCTAGTGGATTAAATTGGTAGGACTTCTTTCCTACTTGGAGATGGGCCCTATCCTAGGGATTTTGGGAATGTACAGTGTGGAGTCATAATAGGCATTTTTAATACTATTCAAAAGAAACATCTTAGTTCTGAGAAGATGTAATACTTTTTTACTCACGTGCTTATTTTCCTAGAGAACATGTTCTCTAAAGCCAGAAACCTTGATGCTTAAACCCTCCTGCTTAAAGTTACTGCCCTTTGTGAGGCTTCTTGGAGTGCTGCACAAAATCCCTCCTCTGGACTAGGGATGCAGCAGATTGTGTAGATTGCCAGAAACTTGTCCAACACCTTTGAATTTTGAACACCGTAATTGCATGTTACTATCTCTTCTGAATGTATTTGTCACTGTGTTGCTGTTTCCCATCACTGATCGTGCCTGGAGTCTATCTCGTAGATGCATCAACCCTTCATTCCCGCCTGTAGTCTGTGGCTGACCATCCAGCAGAGCTTTCTGACGTCTCTTTAACTCAAGAGCTTGTGAGTAAATATCTTTGGCTTGCAGGACTCAAGTACATGCTTCACTGTTCTAAATAAAGATGAACTCTTAAGTACTTGCTTGTTTAAAGTGATCGTTTTCTAATGGCGTGAGGTTTCTTCTCCTAATGTGCTTAACAAATTGCTGATGGCCAGTTTCATATTCTTCACACACTTCTAATATTTGCAAGAATTTGCCATCTACTGTACTTTGGAAAAGTGCCATGAGTTGGCACTGAACTATTCTGAGGGATATTTTTGCAAATAAGTTGTGTTCAGTCACAGCGGTCTTTGTACCATCTACATACATCATCCTTAATAATTTCTGTTCTCTTACTGGGTGACTGGAGCTAATTTTTAAAATGGTTTTCATGAGTTACTGAAGACAAATAATGTTTAACTTATGAATCATCAAATGGAGTTTTTGTGCTAAAACTCATGTAACTATTAAATATGCAGATAGTTCTTTTGACATAATTCAAATTCTCCTAAAACTTGACTCGATAAATGAAGGTGAATCAAACTTACTGTTATGATTCACAAAATTGCGTGTGAACCTCACAATATGTATTTAAACTGTGCCCACTCTTAGGAATAGAAATCACAGAGCCAAGTTGCAAACTGGTTTTCAGAGAGCTGTGACCAGCTTCTCCTGTGCTTCACCCTTCCTGCAGCTCCTGGCTCGGATTCCGGTCTCTGAAATCTGACATTACTCATCAGTTTACCAGAATTTCTGACTATAACTTCAGTGGGGACTCTGTCCTCATGTGGCTTTTATGTAGCTGTGCTTTGCATTGTGGCTGTGGACATTTTCTGCCATGTAAACATGCTGATTTATTGGTGTGGGTGTGTAAAAGGCTGGTTCTTTGAGGAATCTGGAATGGGCACAGTTACCACTAGCAGTGCTCCCACTGGATGATTGATCTTGAGCCTCAAATATGAAATTGAATAGCTTTTCAAATTGCTCCAGTCCTTAATATTTCAGTGACATTCTAGAGCCTGTAAATGTAGATTCAAATACGTTGAATCATCTAGTGCATTACAGACCCTGTGTTGTTGGTTACAAGCTTGTTATTTTTCTGCAAAAACTGCTGTCACCATCAGGTCATATAAACTTTTTCTGTAAATCAATCTATCAAGCTCCATATTGAAGGGTGACATAAATAAATGCCTGGCATTCACTTGTTGCTGCCTGGTAATATTGAACCTAAATCTTAACATTCAAAGGATGAATAAATTATAGACATGTTAATTTTATGTTGTTTCCAGCTTGCTGGTAGCGATCCTGTCGTCCTGCACAGCTGTTCTGCCTTTGTCTTGTTCCACCAATAGTGACATCCAGTGCCTTGGCTCATTATCTTCTTTTCAGTCTTTCTCCCTCCAGCCCTGTCTTGGTTTGAAAGACAGGTGTCTGCCAAGGAAGGTTCCCCCTTGGAATGGAAAATGCGATCCCCTTCCCTCCAAATTATTAAAACTTTGAAGTTACGGGGCTTTCATGCAAAGATATGCAAAAAGAATAACAGTTCTTTACCAGTATGTGTGTATGTGTAACGAGGCAAACAAACAGCAACGGCAGCGGCAGCAAACAAGAACAGAAAGCCCAGTGAAGTCTCCTGCTGCTCTTTAAGCCCTTTCCCCGTGGGTGCAGTCCCGCTCACAGCCGGCAGGGGCGCTGGCGGCTCCCGGCCGGGCAGGGCGGGTGCGATGGTTCCCCCGCGGCTGCAGGGGGCGCTGTGGCGCGAGCTCGGGGACCACGCGGTGACGGCGGCTGGGCCGAGCCGGGCAGTGACGGGCGGCAGCTGGTCGTGATTGCCGGGTACCGCGCAGAGGTGGCCCCTGCGGGGACACCCCTCACGCCGGCTCCGGACTGCTTCCCAAACGGCCGGGAAACAAAAAAAAGAATAAGCAGACTTGCAGTGCAGGGAAACGGCAGCAGACGGGGATCTCGGAGTCCGACACACAGGAGCGGCCGCGGCAACGCGTCGCGGGCAGGGGGTCCGGCGAGAGCCGACCGCGGTGTTTCGGCGCCACACGCGCTGGCTCTGAGGTCCGAGCGGCCAGGAGGCAGGGCAGCTGGCAAGCAGCTCCTTCGCCCCCCAAACCCGGAAACAGGACCAAGCAAAACCCAGCCAAGCCTCTGGGGTAGCCCACTCACCTTTTTCTCCCGGGTATCACCCGCAACCGCCCCCAGCCAGGGCCATTTCAATGGAATGTTGCGACATCTTTTGTTTCCTAATTGCCCCATTTGTCTCTCAAGCAACGCCGTCCCACCCCCGTGTTGTCCTTCTTCCAGGTAGCAGATGGAAGAAAAATTCACTGAAGAAACCAAACCCAGAACAAGCCCTTTTTAAGTATTTCAATCTATTTTGACTAGTAGTGCAAAATTTTTTCTTCCTTATGCACTTGCCTCTTTTGAGATGCACTTTTCCTCTGCCAGTGCATGGAACATCCACAGGACCCTGGTCTAGGGCTCCCTGGTGACTTCATCAAGAGGTTTTTTGAAGGAGGGTGGTGGAGGAAGGCTCAGTTATGGTGATTATGTCTGTATTAGGTACTTACATGTTTCTGGTGAGGAATCTGTTCACTGGGGAGCTGTGCTAAAGGAGGGTGACAGAACATCCATGTGATTGTCCTGGTTCCTTTTTTTAGAGCCATTTCTGCTTCGTGGAAGGAGTCTAAAATCTGTTCATTTCCCAGAATCTCATTAAAGACTAATTTGCAAAACTGAAAAAGAAGATACCTGCTTTGGATCACTCTACCTACAGTTAAAATAATTGCAGTTGTTGAACTTACCAAAAGCTCTCCATTTCTGGTAGCTCATCAATAGCTTCTGTTTCCATGGGTTCAGCAGTCAGGGTGAAGAAAGAGAGGAGGCAAGAAGGGAATTACTGTTCCTCCTGTTATAATAAGGCCTTGATTATTTTTGCATGAAGCAGATTTTATTTATCTCCTTGAGCATTTCATAGATTTCCTTTTATAAGGTTAGTAGAGGTACTTTTTCATCTTGGCACAGCTCATTCCTCCCATCCTTCTTGGTGTTGATTTTCACTAGCTTCAGGGTCAGTGAGTCCAAGTGGATTTTGTCTTTCAACTCTTTGATCATTCAATGTTGGCAGAGTCATTTTGAGGGTTTGGGGTTTTTTTTAATATATTTTAAGTCATCGCCAAATGATTTTGGATAATGAGCTATTGAAGAGCAGCAGAAGACTTCCCCACCACTACCAGCAGCAGCATAAAACAAAGCTAAATGCAGCACTGATATTCCTGCCTTTTGGGAAACTTCTGCTCTTTCAATGTTTGTGGTAACCCTGATATGGGATGACAAGTTAAAGTATCCAGAAATTCGGCAGAATTAAATGCCCACAGAAACGTATTGGCACTGACAGAGTGAACAGCACGAGCTCACCACCGCGCTGTCTGAGCTGCAAGCTCAGCTTCGAAATCAGCAAAGCGATAAATCATAAGTGCCATGAAGCAACACGTTGGCAAGCTGAGGATGAAGCGAACTGAACCAGGTTATTCCACTCAGCTCCTCAGAAATATTTCAATTTGAGCTCAACAGAAACATTCTTCTTTCTGTCGGGATTTTCAAAATTACTTCAGAATAAAAAAAAAACTAGGAAAAAATAAAATATTATCAGTTAAATAAACAGATAAAAGGAAGAGAAAGAGGCGCTGCCAGGAAGCTGGGCTTGGGTCAGTGGAGCATTTCTGGCTCAAAGCTTGAAATCCATCTCTGTTGCCTTTCCCTCCTTCAGGAAAGCTGTGACTGTCATTTCTGGGCTGAACAACTGTGAAATGGTTGCTGCAGTTTCAGGGTATGAGTTTTTGTCATCGTTCTTGTCCTATTTTACGTAATCTATAACAGAGCAGGTATAGATGTCATTCATCCTTATTGTTCAGAGGAACATTTAGGTGGGAATCAAAACTGAGCAGAAACAAGTAAGAAATAGGAGGTGATATCATCATTCGTTCCCCCATCAGGGCAAGAGACAAGCACAGTGCCAGGATTTTCTATGGCTTCCTAGGGGGGGCAGTGGGAATATTGAAAAAGTCTGAAACTTGTGCAACAAAAGGCAATGGATTTTCTCTGAAACAGCCTGCTCATGGTAGCTTAGTTCAAATGGGCCCAAAATTCCGGGTTATGCCTATCCCAAAACATCAAGCAAATCCTTTGGGCTGTGAATTTCTGTGTAATAGATAAGGGATCACTGACAAAGTCCTCCAAGGCCACTCTTCTGCAAATAACAAGTAGTTTACAGGAGAAGACAACCTTTTGAAAACATCTGTATGTCCAAGGGAGCTGTTACCAGGTGCTGAACACTGGGCATAAACATAAGGAAGGTTTGAGAAGAGCAGTCAAAGATTTACAGTTCTGTTGAAAGAATGAGCTGGTAGGAAAAGCAATTCCCGGAGCAATTATCATTCACCTTTGGGGTGTCCTAAGTTCACAGTGAGGCAAAGACAGCTCTAGATCTTGGCAACAGACAGAAATGTGTGTGCATTGACAATGAAAAAGTAGCAGCTTGAAAACCAACGTTTAGAATATACAAAATTCTATAATAAAAAATGGTATGGTAGAACAATTAAAAGGAAGACATCTGTTCATGAATCTTTCTGATGTCCCCACCACAGGAGCCAAATTTGGTGTTCAGTTTGCTGTGCTTTTAGACATCCTTCTTCATCCTACAGGGCCAGGTCCATGATGTGCCTGGGGTCAGGTTTGGATGCTGTTGTTCAGACCACCTTCTTCAGTGAGTTACTTGCCTTAGAAGTGTTTATGGTACGATGCAGAGGAGTTCCCAGGGGTGGGTTCTTGTTCATTTTCAGTAGTCTGGAAGATTCCTCAGGATGCATGGTTTAGATAGCAAAGGTTGTGTGGAGACCTCAGAGCAGCCTTCCAGTATCTCGGGGGGGGCCTGCAAGGCATCCAGAGAGGGAGTCTTCCTCAGCAACTGCAGTGATAGAACAAGGAGTAGTGGGTTCAAAGTGAAACAGAGGAAATTTAGGTTCGATATACAGAAGAAATTCTTCCCTGTGAGAGTGAGTGCTGAGGCCCTGGTACAGGTTGCCCAGAGAAGCTGTGGCTGCCCCATCCCTGGAAGTGTCCAAGGCCAGGCTGGACAGGGCTTGGAGCAACCTGGAGTAGTGGAAGATGTCCCTGCACATGGCAGGGAGTTGGAAAAAGATGGGTTTTAAGGTCTCTTCCAATTCAAACCATTCTGTGATTTTAAAGGCTGTAAAACCTGTTCCGCTCCACTTCACATCTACCAGCAGCAAAATCTCTCTCAGATGCTGCCTCAGAAAAAGATTCTCAAGTGAAAGCCTGACAAACGTTGAGTGCCTGCTGCGCCGGGGTCTGTCCCTGTGTTTGACACTGTATTAAGAACTGCCATGTGCTTCTAAAGCAATTTCCTTGCCCAGCATTCCCAGGCTATCTGTGCCCCGGGGTCAGTGCTTCCCAGGGACAGCCATGGGACTGCCAGCTCCACAAAATGCCTCTGTGGCTGCTCCTTTGGCAGCACACGGTGTGCAGCCCCCTCTCGCCTGCCCCCGCACATCCACGGGATGTGCAGCTCCCAGCTTCCAAAGGAGCTGGGCTCTGGAGTTCAGCTGGAAGCCAAAGGTTATTTGACTAGTAATTATGGAGTTCTCTCTGAAATAAGACGAGGCCCCAGCTAGTTTTAGGCCTGTAGGAAAAAGTAAGCACTTGACATGAGTTTGCACTGTGTGAGCTCTCTTCAGAGAAACCCTTATGCACTTCACAGGGATGCGTGCTTGATCTGAGGATTTCACTGTGAGAGAGAGGTGTGAGGTGCTGGGAATGGGAAAAAATACCTTAATTTTATAGAGTGGGTATGATGCTCCCAGTAGGCAAATTATTTTAGTTTAAGACTATAATTAAATTAAAATGCAATGTCTTAGCATTTCCTGGGCAGCGGTTCCATGAAACACCAAACTATTTCTTTTAGAGAGGGGTTGTGTAACTTGCCTGGTGATCACTGGATAGAGATTCACGAATAGTTTGAGGCGATGAAAGAGTGATTGGACAACCCTGTTCGCAGAGGCACTGGGGTGAGGGGAAGAGATGTGCATCCTCTATGGACAGCCTGAAAAAGGA
Organism: Struthidea cinerea; assembly: GCA_013397865.1. Lineage (NCBI taxonomy): Eukaryota > Metazoa > Chordata > Aves > Passeriformes > Corcoracidae > Struthidea > Struthidea cinerea. The sequence continues at coordinate 95,143 of VZTI01004733.1, forward strand.
GCACTGCTGTTTTACCTCTCCTGCCCTAAGGGCATGGCTTCTGACAGGTACAGAATGACAGCTGGAGGAAAAATTGCATATGCTAATTACTCCAAAGTGAATTAATTGCTATTAATTATTTTATCACAAAATCAATTAATATTGTACTGCAACTCATTTTTAATTAAAAGAGTCGATAAAAATCATATAAACTCTAGACACAGCAAAATTATGGCAAAACTCCAAAGTTAGTCTCTAGTAAGAAATGAAGCCCTAAACAGTTCTGCACTGAGATTGAATTAGTTGTTATTTTTATTAAAAAATAAGAGCCCACAGCAAAAACATGAAAGCAGAAACTTCTTTGCGAAGGAGGAGAAAGCTTTTGTGGTCATGAATGAAGTTGAAAAGGACAGTAGTAGCTATGGGTTTTTTGTAGCTATCTACGTATTTCTGGGGTGATTTTCATCTTAATTTGTGGAAAAAAAAAAGAAGAATCACTGCGTTCCAGTGTTTAGGTTATTGTGCTTAAAGTGATGCTTGAAAGGGAATAGATCTTGAATACTTCATCACCCCTTGAACAAAAGCACATTTTATATTCTGCATCATAAACAAACTCTCAGTAGTTTGGTCCTAGTTTTGGAGTAAAGAGGTTTCTAAAGGGTAAGAAAGTAAATGGAGAAAAATCGGTTCTGTGGAAGTCCCTGGGTAGAAATGTGGTTGAAGGGATGGTATGTAATAAATTCTGGGCCAGATCTCATGGTGACATAACTCAGCACTGCTCTGTTGGCATTCCTGGGGTTTGTGCTGTGCCCATCTGAGACCCACAGCTGAAAGAGGCTTCTGGGAATTCAGGGACACCAATCGTTCACAACTGGATAATGGCAAGAACAAAACCTGGAGAACGTCAGAGGCATAATTAATCCACTGCCTTTGCTTTTGAGTCATTATGTGGGGTATGTGAGTGGGTGGAAGTTTGCATTAGAAAGGAAGATGTTGTACTGCTGTCTAGAAAAGGCTGTGGCTGTCTGGTGTGTGGTAAAAGCATGCAGGTGTTTGGATGCTGGTATCTTATTTTCGGAATGATTTGCTGGCTGGTTAATGATGGCAGCCAGGAGAAATGGATACAGGCTTCCAGAGCACGGGTAGGTTTTGTGGGGAGATGCAGGAGTGCTGTAATGTATGTGCCTAATAGAGAAAAAGTTATCTGGCCTAAATTTTTCAAACTCATGAGCAGAATTTAATGTTTGGGGCTTCATTGACTAATGCACAAAGCAATTTGAGTAATGAAAAACTGCTCTTTGTCAAGCAAAAGCAAGAGGCATTGATGGAAAAGCTAATTTATTTACTCTTTTATGGAGAGAACATGCTTTGCTGAAGTTCAAAACTGACTGTGCAGCTATTGATGAGTATTCCTGCGAGTAAAATGGCTAATGAAAGCACTGACACCCTCCCCATGTCTCTCTTTTGAGACTTGAAAGTTGCAGCTTTGCTGCACGGCTGTAGAGGAAGGGCTCACAAGTGTTCGTTGTTGTTGTTGTTGTTATGAGGTAAAAACTTGCATTTATAAAGTATTAAGCGCTAGAAATAGCTTGTTTCAGAGCACTGAATGGCTGGAAGGCTGTGGTTATTCCTGGGCCTGTCCTGGCTGGCCCCGTCCTTCCCTTGCCCTCAGCAGTCTGCCCTCTCCTAAAGCCCTCTGCACTCCTGCTATAGCTGTGGCTCTCTCAGAGGATCTGTGATCCACAACTTAGGGGCAAAAGAAAATTGGCTCATTTTCCCTCCAGTTGAAGGAATAGGGTCATTGCCATCACTTACCCTGCACCTCATCTCATCAGCAGTTCTGACACCATTACGTGTTTATGGGTCGCCATCTGATGTGCTGTTTTGGAGCACTTAGGTTCATTATCCCTGATCCTAGACACTTGTAAAATTTAGCTATGACCAGTTTTAACACCCACATGTGGAATTGCCAGGCGAGTCGTGTACTTCATCTGGCTAAAGTCAAGTCCATCTTCCTCTCTAAAGCTGTGTCCATAACCTGGTAACAACAGGTGGGTTGCCTGGGCATAGGAATGCTGTGCGTAGCTCTCAATATAAGTCGGAGTATGAATCAGGAATTTTGCTAAAGCTTGATTGAGAATCTGTGGTTTCACTCTTCTCTGTGCTACAGGTCTGAAGTGAGATTTTAAGCTGCAGCTGTTGCCCAAAGCCATTAAATGGGAGATGTTGGGGGTCTATTTGCTTAAGGGAAGGGAAGTGGTGTTTGGAAGATGCAAGGAGAGAAGGGAAGGAGCTGAGATTGGGGCAATTTAGTGTCTGTTCTGACAAAATGCCCCCCCCAATGAATGGGGATTTGAATTCTTACCTAATAAACTCCATCCACCTTCTCTTAGACTCTCTGTATCACATCCATGAGCTCTTGTTGCTTATAAAGCTTAAGAAGTTCTGTATGTGACAACAAGGATATTGCAGTGTGTGTTAAAAGGTATCAGCTTCTTATAAAGACAGAGAGGTCTTTGAGTAAAAAATGTTAAAAATCTGACAATCCTTTCTCTTGAAATCAGGGGGCGATTTTCCTGAGAAGACTTTAGGCTATGGTCCTGTAAAATTAATTTCCCCCTGTACAAACTCCTACGTCCACGTCCAGAAATGGAATGCCAGCTGAACAGTGCTCACACACATACACACACAAGTATGCTGGAATGGCACGAGTGCCTACAGTCTAAACTATGTCAGTCCCACAGACATTTTTGGTGGAAGTGTATCCCAGTAAGCCGTGGTGGTTTTGTGCAGACCTCTGCCCACGCTGGAAAGCCACACTAATGTTTACTGTGGGGAAAGCCTGTCCGGACTCCCACACACCATGCAGCACCAGGCAGCTGACTGAAGGGGATTGAAGGGAAAATATGAGAAATACCAGTGTAAAACATACCCTTGTAATTTTAATATTCTATTTCTATTGACCTCCTCAAAATAAAATTGCGACCTGAGCTAACAAGCATGAATTTTAATGATGTGCCTTAAAACCAATAGCAAAACTGTGTTATTTTCATTGCCTTTCTAATTCCACTGATTTCTCTTAGAAAAAAAAAACAAAGCAAATCTCACCCACCCATGTCCCTGTCCCTTTTCCACTGCCAGGTGGAAAAGCCTTGTACCACAGTCTTCCTCATGTGCAGCACGGACGTAGCACAGCACACAGCAGGCATAGGATGATGGTATGGGCCTTGCCCATATTCTTCCTTGCCCATCCTGAGATGGGCTGAAGCCTGCTCATAAGCAGCTTAGTTTGGTCTCACCACAGTCTGTTACTTCACTGCCACCCCTAGCTGAGATCAGAGAGCACCACATTGTTGCTTACCCAGATTGTTTTCATGTCACCTACCCAGAAGTCTGTAACATCCCCATGCCTGGGTATTCCAAGATATCACTTTTTGCAAAAAAAGAGTGCAATTTTTAAAAGAAAGGTATGTCTAGAGCTTTCTCATTTTGTTTTACACTTCACATCCCTTTGTTACCAATGTGTTGTTCCATCATGTTGTGCAGCATGATGTAAGAGGGCAAGTGCAGTTAGGTGCTCACTGTGTAGACGGAGAATCTGAAGAGATGGAGGGAGTTCTGTCTAACATATGGCTGGGCTTCAGTCATGGATTTTTAAAAAAATTTCTTCTAATGCTTCACTTTTTGCAAAGGTCAGTCTGTCTGCAGAGAAGTGACATTTCTGTGGGAGACACAATCCGGTAGGCATGTACAGCAAAAATGAAATGCACAGCACACCAAATCCTCCCTGTCAGGGCTCTTGAGTAGACACACTCAGCCTTGAAGATCTCCAAATCACATTCCTGGTGACAGTGGGTTGCTTCAGAGGAGTTGGGATGCTGCTTGGCATGTGCTGAAGCATCCCTCATGCAAGGGTCTCAGGTGTTAGGCAGAATCCTCAGGTGTTAGGCAGAACGTTACAGAAACAGGCAGAGATGAAATGTTCGGATGGCCATTTGACGAAGGTGGTGATGAAGTACCAATTCAGCTTCCTGGCTTTCAGACATTTTCTTGCTCTGCTGTCTCGAATGTGTTTGTCTGCCCTGGCCTCCTCCTCCTCCTTGCCTTTGATCAATTTTTCATGAGCTTTGTGCAGAGGGTGACTCATGTCCAAAACATGAGCACAGCTGTTTACTACTGAGGCCTGTGTGTACTTCCCAGAAGGGTATTTTCTCTGTTTCTATAAATCTGGCAGAGCTTCCTTTTATCCATGGCAATGTTTGTTCAGAAGATGGAAGGTTCTTTAGAGAATGCAACTGGAGGACATAACGTTTTTTCTCCTTATTATCAGAGCTTTATGGAACATGACTTTGAGAGTCTTTATCGCAGTTTTCTTCATTTATTCCACGTAGGTTGGAAGGAAGCAACCAGGAGAGGGGCAGATGCTGCGCAGTATCCCAGGGATACTAGAGAAACCAGAGATTGTCCCCAGAGCCGGATGTCTCCCAGTGCTTTGTCTCCCTTCAAAATAATGCTGAGTTTCGGTACAGGGCAACAGGCAGTGCTGCAGGGAGTGGAGGTGATGTGCCGGCTGTTCCTTGGATTTGGGGGAGGGGTTATGACAGGGTATGGTGCCCAAGGTAGATACTCTTAGGACCTATTTGTTCATCTGGGGATTAGCCACTGCTTTTGGGGTGTGTGTGATCAAATGGTGGCTCTGGAAAATACCAGCACATTTCCTAAAAATCCCCAAGATCCTGTGCTTTGCACGTGCATTGCTGTGACTTACGGAAAAGCTGTGAGTGTTGATGCCACAGCCCCTAAGCTGTGGACCACGGACCTTGGTGGTCACTGGCCTCATTATGATTGAGGGCATCCTGGTTTTGAATACTAATTACAAACAGGTGAATATTCCCCTGCGTTCTGGCTCTCACATGCCCTGCAGCGGGGCGGCTCAGCGAGGCAGCCTGGCAGGGCTTCCAGCCATTTCATGGGGGCTTCTGGTCAGAGCTACCCAGCAAAACGGCTCCATATCTACTGCCTGGTGCTGCCCATGAAGGGATTTCCTTATGGACATGGCATTCCTTCCCATGGGTCTGTTAGTCCAGGGACCAAATGCTGTCCCCCCGCCACCTGCCTGGGAACAACATGAGAGCAGCAGCAGGAGCTGACAGGCTGTGCTTTGCGCTGGCCCAGACGGCCGGTCTCGGGAGCCGTGCTTATAAAGCACTTCCTAATGAAGGGAAAAGAAGCTGGAGCGTTATTTTCTAAGAATAAAAATCCCTTTATGGTTTTTTGAAAACTACTTTACACTTTGCACAAATGATCGCCTAGCATCTGGCAGGCTGGGTTTTTGCCATGTGTGGCAGAGGATACAGTTTGTGTAGTTGCAAGCAATCTACTCAAAAAGCTTTTGTGCGGTCCTGGAGCCCAGGAACTTGTTAATTTTGAGCAGTCATTTTCCACATTTAGCCCATTAGAGACTCTATTTTTGGTGACCTAGTTTGAGCTCTTTAAAAAATAATCAAGCAGCATTTTTCAGATCTGATTTGTAATGGGACTGTGGATTGGTTTTGCAACTTGAAATGAAAGTTAGGGGAGGGGGTAGAACTTTTATCTGCCTGGTCCTTCAGAGCCAACATATGCAATTGATTTTAGAGGGCCTCTAGGAAGGTTAATCTGACAAAGACTGTGGCTTGGCTTCACCACTTCAAGGGTTATTGTTTGACTTGCCGCTGGGAAAATAATAAAGTAGCCAGGTTTAAATAATACTTTCTGTGCAATAATCTCCAGGAGTGCTAGCAAGTATTACTGGGCATCATCCAAACGCTGTCAGAGCCTGTGGATTTGCCTGCTCCCCAGTGTGTAGGATGGGGTTTGGGTTGGAGAGGAGCAATTGGAGCACATGCCAAAATGTCTGGCCATGGGTTACATGCTGGCTGCCGTGGCAGAGCTGGGGTTGGGGCTTATACACAGAGATCCTGTTTCCGTGCTCCAGCTCAGCTCTGAGGATCAGTACCATGCAGGAGAACTGCCGGCCTCTGCCTGCCTGTGACTGCAGGGGATCCCTGGGCACAACAGACCTTCAGCTGCTGTGAGAGGAGAGGGATGCTCACAGCTGAGAGTGACCCAGCCCAGGCGATGGCTTTTTCAGGTGCACACGTGGGACAGTTCCAGCGAAACCAAAGCAAAGAGAAAGACCTACGAATAAAATCTCAGTTTCTGACTTTATATATGAATTGTTTTTGCATTTTCTGGCAGTTCAAGATTACGTTCCCAAATACCAGGTTGCCTGGAGTGGCATTGCAGTGGAAACATACTTTTTTCACTTGTTTGTCCTTCATGTTCTCTGGATACCCCTTTTCTCACTGTCCCAGGAAGCTGCTTGGGGTGAAGACCCCAACTTCAGGCTCCCTCCTGAGACCAGGGAGATCAGCCTGGTGAAGCTGGCATTGCAAGGACGGGCACAGAGTGATCCTCTGGATCCCCATGAAGAGTCCCTGTGATATTTCTAAGGATCTGCAAATTAGAGATTAAATCTGCCAGCTCTGAAGGAAGGGAGAAGACAGCTCCCCCTCTCTAGGAGACACAGCAGTCCCTGACGTGGAAGGGCTCACAGGTTGTTGAGGTGACTACAGGACAAATGTGCAGCCAATCATGTGGTGGATGTGCACACCTCCTGGCCATTTTCTTTGGAAGATCCTTCGCTGGGGCGCATGGAATGGGAGGGATAGAGCTGAAACATGCAGAGTTACACCAAAGGCTTGGAGCAGCTGTGAAGCTCTTGCTTGGGCCAGTTGAGCCCTCTTGTTATTGAGGTTAGAACTGGTTCTTCGTCCCTCTTGATCCCTGCTCAAGGCCAGGTAGTGTGGGGCTGAGTACAGCTCTGGTTTAAATTGGAGTTTCTTCCCATTGGATGCTCTGTGCCTCAGTTTTCTCAGCATAAATATTCTTCCAGGGGCCACGAATTGTCAAAGATGATAATATAATTCAGTTGACATCAGATTGTTTGTAATTAAAAATGTTTGGCCTATTAGAAATATGAGAATCCTACATTTAATTTTTATTTGATTTTTTTTTTAAAGTAAGAAAATCAGTAATTTACCAGTTTACGTTGCCATTTTCCTGTTTCCTGCAGCTCAAAAGTATCTTGATCCAACAAAGAAGATATGGCAAATGTTCTAAATAGTGTTTAATTTTTTTTTTTACTGAAAAATATGTAAATGCCTGAGAAATTATACTTTGAAAAGTGGCTACTGCAATTTAACAGCATTTCACATGGATCTTACTTTGCATTTTTAATGCCCATAATGTGTGTCCCAAATTACATGATTTGCATTATAAACCAGAACAGCTCCTGTGTCGCTGCTGCTGTCCAACAGTTGAATAACAAGGCTTTTCTTTCCAAACTGTATAAATACATATTTACCCAAATGATGCAATTTAGGGCTCTGTTATTTACGTTTTTCTGGTCGGTCAATCACGCTGACATCTTTAATTGCCAATGCTTTTTAAATGCATCTGGGTAAGTCTGGTGTTTGAGGAATGGAAGTGCCAGGCATAGGCTGGGAGTGATCATTTTGTTATTACACTGACATTTTGGCTCCTGAGTTGGTGCCTTCTCTGTCTCTGCCTTTGGCTTGTGGAAAATGTTGGGTTATTGTGTTGTGCCGTGTTCAGCAGCAGCGGTTTTACCTTTCCCCCCTGGGCCCGTGGCACTAAGGGAAGGGTTGGGGACACCCTGGTTCCTTCGGCCACTCCTGTCCCAGGCTTTATTCTGCAGGTGGGCTCGCCCATGTTTCATCAGAACCCAGGATGCTGAAAGCCACTGTCCCTTCACCACTCCACTTAAGGCAGGAGCACCTTCGGTGTCTTCGTCTTCCTTGTACTGCCTTGTTTCTCCAGGCTCCTGCTGTCGGAAGCCTCTGGAGAAAGAGCTGGATGATCTCCATCATGTAATCTGCCATCATCAACATCACTGATTATTCAAAGTCCTAACTTGGGTCATCTACACCTGTCTTCAGTAGTTTTTTGGGATTTCCGATCCTCATTGTCCAAGGAGATTCGATTTAATACGATTCCTGCGTCATTAGTGTGGTGTCCCCAGTGCTTGAATTTCACTCCAAGCTGGTGGTCAGAATCATAAATGAGTGAACTCCTTCGAGTCAGCTCGAGCCAGCACATGTTGACTTCTGGCTCAGATATGAGGAGGGAGCAGGTAAATGGGTGGATAAACTCAGTGTTTCTTTAGTGCTGTCTCCTTTACCCAGACAGGTTCCTGAAACATCCAAGGGTTGTGTGTAGCTGTTACTCAGTGACCTTCCTTTTTGATTGTCACTGGTTTCAACCAGATTTGTCAGGTTCCAGTGCCAGCATGTTCCAGCAGGGATTGGAAAAATCACAGGGTAGACGGCAGGGACCCAAATTCATTGATATCTGACAGGATACTTGTGGCCTCTCCACAGAGATTCATCTTCACCACGCTGTTAGTCTCAAGACAGTTTCCTCCAGGAAGCACTAGGGGAAACAGCAGCTGTGCTTTTTGTTGCTCGTGAACCTGCTGCTCTCCCCCACCTCTGGATATTGAGCAGAGCCCTGCAGCCTCCCCAGCTCTTCTTATCTGTCCCTGTGCCACTCACAGAATAGGTTTGTTGTAGTGAATGAGGGGGGTGATGTGAACAGGACAGTTTAAATATATTTTGCTTAAATGAAATAAACCCTGGAGAAAGGTAGGAGTATCTCATAAACAGGCATGGTATCTGCTGTTTGAGTCAATGTTGCTCTGTCTGCAGCTTGTGAACTAATGTTCACTGACAAATAGGCTTCAGGAGGAGGGGAAAAGGCCAGTGCCACAAATCTAGCCGTTGCTGAAATGCTCAGTATCTGAGGCTTTTCAGAGAAAAGAAATGTGATTATGATGAATGATGGAGGCAACAGCACTTTGTGCTGTTCTAATAATACCTAGCCAAGTGAAAAAATCCAATAAATGCCCGTGGTTACCTGGCTGTGCAGGAGCTATGCTGGTGCCAGCCAGTGTCAAACACATCCCATGGGGGATCAGGCAGGAGAGCTGGCTGATGTGTTGGTGGCTCAGGGGATTATTTCCCGTGCAGGAACCACAGATGCAGGAGTTCTGTCACAGCACCCACCAAGCACCAGTGCCTCTAGAAGGCTGGTGGAAAGCAGCTGGTTTGTGTTGGCGAGCTGCAGCCTTTCTCCTCCACTCAGAGGTCTGAGTGCTTCCCAAAAGGAAGGCAGTACACAGTACAGTCCTCTTCTGGGTTTTCCAGGAGCTGCCATGCTGAGCCTCAGGAGAGCTGAAGGTGGTAGGAAGGGAGGTGTCGCTGCTCCTGCGGTGGGAAGTGAGGGGTGTGCTGGACAGTGTCTCACCTGGGGATTGCCAGGGTAGCTGCCAGCTTCAGGGAATGCTCACCAGTGACATGGCAGATCAAAGCAGGTTTTCCAGCACTTTTCTTCTGCACTTGCCCGCGTTATGAAAACAGGCAGATTCTTAGCTCACTCCCTGTGAGTATCAGGGTTTTTTTCACAAAGAGAAGCAATATTCTGATTTAAACAACATTTTCCTGGCATCCTATTTCTTGTGCTGACCTCAGTGCAGAAGGGCAGGATGGAGGGATCTCCCTCCCTGGCTCTCATTTGCTGCTTCCATATTACATGGGCCTGACCTTCTTCCCTCGTGTCCTGGTCCTTGAACCGTGTTTGGTGCCTTGCAGCAGTTCCAGACCTCTGGTAAAAGGCTGTGCACTGCATTTCATGCATATGTGGAAGGCTGTGTCCTTCTGGAGTGTGTAATTAAATCCAGAGCTGCCAAAGTTGAACCACACCGTGGAGTCACCACGAGTCACGTCGCTGTTTTCAGGGCTGCAGGAACTGTCCATGGTGCCCCATACTTTGTCCCCAGCCTGTGCCTGTGGTGTGGTGAGCAGAAGCTTATCTGCTGAGCAAAATGCACAAGCATAAAGGAGCAGAACTGCAAGCTGCATCAATAGAACACATGCACACCTCTAAGACGAGGAGAGGGTGGGAATAACAGGAGTGGGATACTGACAAATCGGGAATTGAAGATACATAACATAAACACCTCCTTTGCCAGATGAAAACTCAGCAGGATGATGATAAAATGCACAATGTTTATTGATATCTGAATGACTATTTGTTTTCAAAAAATGCATTTTAGAACTTAGCATAAACTCAGTTATCTGATTCTAGCACAGCTTACTATTTATTAGGAAATATATGGGGTTTTTATAGCCACTGTTCACCTTAGGGAGAAAATAAAAAAAAAGAGAGAGAGAGAGAGATTTTATTTTAATAGTTCTGACTTCCAAATCTAAGCACTCTTAGGAGCTTGGCTGCAGAGTGGAAAGAAATGGTGGATATTACCATTTATCCTTTGTTATGGAACACTATCACCTCTCACTATCTCCATCAGCAGAGCCAGGTAATAATTTACTGCAGTGGACGGTGAGGGATATCAGCTCCAAGCTGTTCCAGTCCAGGTAGTTTGTCATCATGAGCTTTCAAGAAGGTAAATTAAGTTGATTAAGGGAGAAGATCTGTCATGTCAGCATTTTTGCCCACCTAGAAGGCAGCGCTCCTTCCCTCCCTCCTTATTCCAGCCTGTCTTCCTTGTACTGAGTTTTCCTGTGTATGGAAGTAGTTTTGAAGAGTTGCTTTCTTAGCTGTGCCTCAGAAATAGCAAATGTTGTATATATGGAAATGTAAATGATGCTGATGCTGATTAGCCAAGTGTTGTGCTTTGAGGAAAAAAGTTCAGTCAGAACATGAAGAGCAGGAAGATTATTTGGCCACTCTGTGCATGATCAGCCCTTCAGCAGCTGCCAGAGAGATTCCTACTAAAGCTTGTGAAAGCAAGGCCTAGGAAAGGCAGCCTGTAGCTGTAAAAGATGAACATACATGCCTGGTGTAATACTGTCATTCTGGAAATACTAACGTCTTGACCCATAGCAAAATTTCATCACCCATCCTGATCTGCTTCAGGAGCCTGTTTGGTGGTGACCCAGCACAATGTTTGGTGCTGTGACTCATTTTTAGTTTTCAGACTCCTCAGTGGCTGCCTCAGCTGAAGTCCACGGGCTGTAGCTGACCTTCACATGGTTCTTTGTCCTCCTGCCTGGACCAAGGCCGAGCCTCTGCCAGGGAAGATGGACATCACAGAGGAGGATATGGCTACAGCTGTGATAAGTACAGCAAAGCCTCTGGCCACATCAAAGGGAGCTCCTGGTCTTAACCCTGCACTTCAGGAGCTCTCCTGATTAGTCCTGAGCTTGTTTTCTTCTCTGAAAGGAAAAGATTTCCTTCTTCTTGGCCTGTCGCATAATTGCTAATACTGAAATAAACATTCAGTGTTGTTGGTACAGCTGAAATTAATCCCAGCACAACTTTCCTAGAAGGAAAATACCTGCTGTGAGGAGTCCTGGAAGCAGGAAAATATTTTTGTCTGTCCTCCTGCTCTGTAGCCCTCCCTTCTGTGGGCACACTCACAGACACACATTCAATCCCATCAGCAGCTCTATCCAGTCTCATTCCTCGGATGTCCTGCAGTGCGGGAAGGGATGGCTCGCTGGCAAAGATACTTCCAGTTCCATTAAAGGATATAGCATGAAGATAATTAATTAAAACTATTGGGAGTTCCTATGAGACAGCCTGTGATTAAACATAAGGATTTGTCGTGGAACAATCAGGTGAATTTGGCCTTGAGTATCTTCCCTGACTTCATGGCTGCTGGTGAGCAATACTGAATTTGTTGGAGTTCTGTCTGTTTTAATGATTCAGCTTTAGTTATGAATCTCATCAAGAACAGCCAAAGCAAAGGACACTCTAATTTGTAGGTGTCCTGTGAGTTAACTTTGACTACAGCAGAAAAGGAAAGTGCAGTTTGCCTTGTTACTGGAAACACGAACATGTGAAGGGACATGAGGATGAGCCTCCAGTGCCTTCCAGATCCTTCTCTCACACCTGTATCTCCAGTCTAATACTTGCAGGGAGAGTGGCAAAGGCTGTGATAGTGAAGTTTCTTGAGTAAATGTTATCCCTTAGAGCCAAAGCTGGGTCGAGAGCCAGTTCCTTGTTCCCTGGAGTTTGTTGTGAACCCAGCCATTGGGATTTTTGGGGTTCCATGTTGCTGCCGTTGACCCATTCTGATCGATATTCTGGCAAGGGAAAGTGCCAGGGCTGTAGTGATCTCTTTAGACAGAGGAGTGCCTTCTGATAGGTGCTGGTGAGACCCACTAACTTTGGCTCAGTGCAAGCCAAACGTGAACTGCTGGAAAGGAAAACATGGATAGGCCAGTGAACCTTCCCTGGAAATGGCAGGATTGCTCGGATGCGTAGTGCAGGATGTGCAGACTTTATCATCGACTCTCTTTTAATGAGAAATGCTTACATGGAGCAGCGACTTTCAGCTCTTTCCACTAAGCTCTTAGCATTGGCTTGCAAAGATCACGACCGTTTCTCTGTAACTACTGATAATTTGTATTTTCCTCTTGACTTTTCAACTTCATTCCAGTTACAAATTCCATTACACAGCGTAAGGGCATTGTGTGACACAGACCTTTCCCTTTTTTGGAAAGCTTACAGCCTAAATGCACAAGAGAGGGGAAGAAGGCTGGCGGTTTTATGAAGGCCAAGGAAAATCTGCTAAATCCTCACTTGGGGACCAGTGAAGCAGAGAGATGAACTACTGGGCTGGTGGAAGGGGAACAGAATCTCTATAGGAGGAGGAAAGAAAAGAGCTGAGCTTGGCTTTTTTAGTGTACAAAACAAAAGCTTAAATGGTCTAGTAATTGCTGCCAATACCTGGGAGTAGTTTGAGCTAAAGGGTAGTGTCAGCACACACGTAAATGCCAAGTAAAATAAATCCCCTTGGCTTTTGAGAAGGCTTGGGCAGGTGACAGTTCCCTTCTTTCTCAGGCTCTGGTTCAACCGAAGCCAAAGCCCAAAGCTCTTGCAGTGTCAAGTCTTTAACATTCACACCACCAAATGTAATTAAGCTCTGTGAGGGCTGCACCCTGGGTAGAATTTATCTCTTGGTTTGTAATGCTTTAATTTAGTATCAAATATTCATGGACTGGCAGGGTCAAGTAGGGATAGAAAAGTACTGTAACAGGCATAGGCAAAGTAGAATGCTAAAGAATTCAGCTGAAAGGTTAGTCATCCATGGAAACCCATTAGGAAAAATACTGTAAATAACTTCCTGCATCTGTGAGTCTCAGAGCTAAACATGAGCCACTCCTGCCCTAACCCATGGGACTTCCAGAGCATGGGGTGTGCCAGATCACGGACAGAATTCCAAGCAGAATTACACAGTTACATATCCAAACTCTTCCAAATATTGAAGCATGTTCGGTGTGCTCTGCACTGAACAAGTCTGTTGCATCTCATGGGTTTAAGGGACAGAAGAGGCTGGGTTTGAGACATCTTGTAAGTATCTATGAAGGGTTTTTGTAAGACCAAATGATTTTTTTGGGCATACCCTCCCTGTTTAAGGACATGGTTCAAAGCCTGTAAAATGATGCTTATTGACTTCAAAAGATCAGGATCTACACTGTCCAATTTAATATTCACAAAACCAATTTATTCAACAAATGAAATTACTGAATTGAGAAAAACGAATTGATTTATTCATTCAGGAAGATGTTTATGGGGCCTGAAGGGTGTGTTTGGTGCATCTGGTGGGGAGTTCTCAGGTTGGGAAGACTGGGCTGGGAGGAAGGGCAAACACCTTAACCCATAGGACCATGCAGGGAAGTAACTGAAATTCAGAGCAGCTGGGAATAAATAATGAACTGATCAAAGTCCAAGTGTCTCTTTTGTCTGGCACCAGGTGAGGAAAGAGGGAGGAGAAAAATAATGAGTTAAAATAAAAAAAATAGAACAGAAGATAGCAGGCCATGGGTATTTTACTGCTGGAGAGGGAGTATCCAGTCTGTGTACTCAGCATCAGCTCCCTGTACTGTCCACACACTTCCTAAGGTCCCACACACTTCCAGAGGTTGCAGCTCCTCTTTCCACACTGCTCCATGGCCTGCGATCTTCTGTTTTCCCAGTTGCCTCTCAAAAGCACTGGTTGCTACAAGTAGAAGAGGATTGGGTAGAAAGAAAAGTCATCTGGAGCCAGAAACGCCTGCAACTTAAACCTGGTCCTGTAGCTGCCAACTGAGCTTTCAAGCCAGGCTGGGTGCTGGGAGAAGGAGAACTGAGAGAAACCTATCACTTGAGCCAGGATTTCCCCCTTATCTCACAGCAGCATGCAGTGAGGAAACTACCTCAGGACTGCATTTTTAGACACCCAAAAAATCCGAAGACAAGAAATTCTGCAGGAATACAGCACACAAACACGCTTTTAGAAAGCATATATGTGTATCTGTAAATATGTAAAAAGCCATAAATAGCTAAACTCACACACCTATGTTGTGCAGAGGTTCTAAAATTTCTGAAAACTCCACAGACTCCAAACTTAATTGTGCAAAATCCTCAGGCACTTTTTAGGGTTAAATTAATACAGATGTAATTAAAATGGTAATACTATTTGTTAAAAAAAGAGTATTTAAATAATTCATTTTCCTATTGGTTCTGTGGAGTGTGCTTAGGTTCAGCAATTATATGCTAAGTAAAAACAGCCTCTCCTGTAATGATTTCATGATAATCTGACCTTTGATGGTCCTGGCTCACAGCAGCTGGCACTTTCTGCAGAGTTTACAGACTGTAAAGTAATTAATTTCAATGAAATACCACTGCTGGCCCTTTGATGTATTTGGGTCCTTGAACACTCCCTTTTCTCTCTCTCTTGAGCATTTTTTTTTCCTGATGTCCCTGACTCTTGGGAGTCTGGCCACTGGACTGCTCCTGATGAAGGACACATCCCAGCTGAGGGGTGCACTGGTGAGCACCCTCTCTTTAGGGGTTCAGAACACTTACTTGACAATACGCCAGGCTTAATTTGATTTAATATTAAGCACAATAATAGCTCTTGAAAAGCTGTCTTTCAGGGAAAGGTAATAAGGGTATTAATAAAAACAGGTGAGGAGAGATGCCCTGGTTTTAGCTTCTTGCATTATTTCATCACTGTCAGTCAGCTCAGAACTGCCTTGAGATTATTCCAGTGTAGTTAATAACATTGTTTCTGTGATGACTTTAATGACTGAGCCTTTCTTCCATCCTTAGCTATGACAATAGCCACTCTGCTTTTTTTCCTTCAACAAGCTATTGTGTGGGGTTCAGCACATTAAGGAACATTTTTAAATATAGAGGTTTCCTCTAGTTAAGTTATTGGCAAAAGATTCCTTGTCCAATCATTTGCTGGTGATGAGTACTGAAAGAAATTACATCTTGTACAGAGTATTACACTTTTCCTGCCATGCTTCCCCTAAAAAAAGAACAAAAATATATAAAAATAAGCAGTAAGATTGCAAACTCAGGCACTCAGAAATTAGATAGCTCCAGAATGATGGGTGTCTGGATCTGTCCTTCCCCACTCCTGATCATGAGCTTTTCCTCTTTCTTCTCTTCTCTCTTGCCCTGAACCCCATTATTTCCTTTAATAAAATTACCTTTTCTCCACAAGTCTAAATTTTTAACCTTTTCAGAATTTTTATGTCAAGACCAAACGTCATCTTCTGCTCTTGTGTCTGTAACAGAGAGAGATAATTTTCTCTACCACTTTTCCAACACCCCCCTCCATAAACTCCCCTGTAATTCAAACAAAGATGTTTGTGCACCTTGAGGGAGCCACCGTTTGTTCGTTGGTGCAATAATTGCATGTAGGAATAATGGTAATAATTGCATGTAGGAATAATGGTATATTTAAGGTGTCTGGCCATTCTGGACATGATTAAAAAAGTTCCTGTTCCCTATAAGATTGTACGTTCTGATTGGCTCAGAAAACACGCAGAAAATGCAATGAGTGGGAGAAGTTTTTAGTATGCCCCCTTGAAGAAAAGTAGTGGAATTAATGCAGAGGAAAATCTTATTTTAGGGTTAGTGCAGTCACTGCAGATTAAAGGTTGTTTCCCTGGTTGGTGGCACCCTGCATAACCTCAAAAAGTGGAGTTTACACATCTTTCTTAAAGTATACCTCTGGATTTGAAAATCAGATCATTTACTAATTGCTCACATCTTATAAATTATGGATCTATCCTTGAAGGAGATTTTAACAATCTATTAAAGCCTGAATAACAGAGTTATTCTCCATCTTCCAGATAAACAAAACAAAAACACAGCTTTAAAACAAGAAGCCTCTTCACTTTTTATCTAAATGGAAATAAACCGAATCAAAAGCCAGTGATTAATGAATCTCTTCAGGGTTTCTATTCTTGAAAAGATTAGAGTTAAAAAGACTGAAATAGTCTCAATAGGTAGGTGTGATGTTGAGCTCAGCTGTTGTATTTATATATGCTCAGCTAGAAATAAGTGTTGCTAAAGATTCTTCTCTTCTATGAAACCAGACAAACAGTTAACGACTCCAATATTCACTAATTTCTGTGTGCAAAAATGTCCTAAAGCACCAATAAAATCGGTTCCTCCCAGGAAAAGCTTTTAAAATACTCATTAAAAAGTGGATGTTGCACATACGAAAGAAACTGAAAGTGTGTTTTTAGGAAACTCTTTTCTTGGAAAAGGAAAGCAAAGCTCTCCCAAAATAAGCAAACTGCTTTTCCAGGATTGGACAGCCAGCTATTTGCTTCTTGCAAAAACGCAGACTGAGAATGCTGAGCTGAAATTTGGCAAGGTTAACACATTTTCACGATGTGTAGTCAGTTCCTGTGTCCAGAAATAGAAACACCCTTTTGCTTTCAGGAGTGGTGTGGCACCTTCACCTGCAGTCTAAATAGAAAAAATAGAAAAGGCCTGTTGTTCAGCTCCACCTCTGTACCAGATCTCTGGGATGTTTAATTCATTCTGCATCATTCCAAAGAGTGGGAGTAAGGACAGCCAAGGGCTCCCGTTGCTTCCACAGTAGAGACTGAAGAAATGTTAATAAATGCATTTAATTTATTTGTCTAATTATAGATTTTCCTGTAACTCATACCAACTAGCCTGGCTGTGTAGTAGGAAAAAAGCAATCACAATATGTGATGTACAAAGCCTGTCACTCACCGTGTATCAAATGAACAAATAAAGGTCCCTTGTTCCATTAAATGACCACGAAACATTCCTAGGATCTTCACAGGCACCTTGCTTACCATGGTGTGCAATTCTGGACACCCTGTTAGAGCCTGCACTGCATTTGTCATGGGTACTCTTCCATCTGACTTCTGATCAGACACTTGACCTTTCAAACCCATCGTGGGGAAGGCATCCTTCTTCACCTCTGCTTTTTGTTCCCTGTGTATTTTGTTCTTCTTCATCCACGTGCTGTCTCAGGCTGTGTGTAAGCTGGAGAAGCCAGGGGTGCTTCCGAGCTGTGAGAGACTGTGAGCATCCATCCTGCTCCTCCTCCTCCTCCTCCTCCTCCTCCTCCTCCTCCTCCTTTTCCTCCATTTTCTTCCCTTAGGAAGACTTGGGAATAGATAGATAGCTCCCTGGGGTGCTCCAACCAGTCTCATGAGCCAGAGGACCAAGTAAGCAGCCTGCCAAGACTGAGTTCAGCTTAGACATGAGCGGAAATGTGAGGGGGATTTATCACAAATAGGGACAGTGAGGAAATGAATGCTCTTTTCTTCTTCGGTACAGGATGCCTCGTTCTGCCAAAATAAATACACAACCTTGGTTCAGCCCACTGACATCTCAGGATGCCTGTGACAGTGCAGCCAGTGTAAATGTGACCATGAAGGTTTGACAAGACAGCCCTCATGTTGGCTTTCCCAGTGAAAGTGTCCTGAGACCCACGGGCCTGTGGCTCTCTGAGGGAAATTGATAAAAAAGGATGTCTTTGCACATGGTTATTACTGTCCTAAAATCCTCCCAGAGTGTTGATATTATTTAGTTTATGAAGTAGCAGTTTGTGCAATTTTATGTTGCCTGGAAAGAAACTATGATTTACTCGATTGAAGCTCCCGAAAGCAGAGAGAGCAAAAGGCATCAATCTGTGCTGTTGGAAATTCTGTAACTGGGCAGCTATAAGCTGATGTGCTTTGAGTGTCTGCAAAATGCAGCTACTACTGAACGGCCTGAGTGGTAAAGCATTTTGTAACAGCATAATGCTCTCATTGTAGTCTTTGCAATCTCATTTAGGGCTAAGCTTTCCCTTGGGAGATGATACAATAAACTCTCCTAGAAACCACGCTGCAAATACGTTGAAGGCCAATCAGGTATTACAGTGTAATGTCAAAAGTCTTACTGGCTAAACGTGTTCCTCAGGCAGACAGATGTTAGCTGTGAAGATGGGGTTGTTACAGAGAGCAGACTTTGTCTAGGTCATAATGTTGCTCAACATAAACAGCTTAGGATTTATTGTGTGCTCTCAGCCAGCCCGGGCACCTCAAAATTCTAAGCAGACACTTCTAGGACACGTCTAAGCAGATACACAAACAGAGGAATTATGTTTTCGACTGGAAACATTAGGAAGACTCTCAGATACTGATGTAAGCCTGCCCAGTTTCTCTGTTCAGATGATATTTTTAAATGAAAAGTGGGCAGAGACACATGGGGCAAGCTGACACCTGAGCTTAAGTCAAAGAGGTATTAAGCAGGCAGAATACTTTCATTAGAAACTGTATTTCAGAACTTGAAAGCAAAAAGGTTGGGTTTTTTTGGTCCTGTTATTTGCGTATTTCTACTTAATGTTCCCAATCCCGCATTATTTTATTATTTTATTATTATTTTGTTTTTTTTCAAGTCCCAGATTGTTTTCTCATCAGTTCTTTAAAAATTAGTCAAGATACACATTTCAAAGGTTCCCCATGTTTTTGTATGTCACCTTTCTTTCCAAATGCCAGATTTGGACATTGTCCTGCAGTTTAAAGGTTTCTAGACTGGTATTTGTTTTTCTTCCAAGACCTCCCCAGACTCTACTGTAATGTATATTAGCTCAGACACAGCCAAACTTGCCTCATATAAGCAACAGTGTGTTTTCTACATCAAGCTCAGTGAATAAATAACTGCACAGCTAATCCTCCTATTTTAATGTATGAAAAGTCCCACTGTTGGAATGCTGCAATATAAAGACCAGCCATTCAGAAAGCAGAGCTTTAGTTCAACAACTCCCAAGGTGGGTTCTGTAAATTATGTAGCAAAATCCTTACAAATTTCCAGTGGCCTTAACAAAAGATGCATCTGACTGACTGCTGCTTTAGAGTTGGGGAAATCGAGTGCTGTGTTCAGTTCACTGATCTGCTGCTCAGGATGTTTTGTAAGCATATTACCAAAGGAGACCAGATGTCTGTGAGGAAAAGAGCATGAGTTAAAGTTCCTACCAACTGTCAGAAATAACTGAATCACAGCTCGATTCTGCAGCGTGCAGCAGTGCAGTGCTCCTCAGATACAGCTCTTAACAAAATTAAATCCAAGCCCTGCCTTTGCCTTTAATACACCTGAATGCAAATTGAAAGACTACCAGAAGTTCTTCTTTCTGTATTAACCAATTTGAATAAAACCTGCAACTTCAGTGCTTTTGACAACAATCTTTCTGCAGCTGCCAAGGCAGCTCTAGTTAGGATACACTGCTTGCTTCTGACCAGGCACTAGAAAACGTTTTCTAAAAGCTGCGTTCTGGGATTGATCAGTGTGCTCAAACTTCAGGGTTTTTTACTGAAGCTTGTACAGAGTACCTAGAAAACCACTGGTGCTCAGGAGGGCTTAACATCACAGTTTCACAAGTGTTGACCTAATTAAAGGATGCACAGCGTGGAAGGAGACAAGGCATGAGCTTGTGGTGGGACAAAATTCCTCATGTGCATGCCATGTTAGCTCTGAATGGGGTGTCCTCTCAGACAGGAGACATGTCAGTGTGTGCCACGTATTTCTCATGGTACGGATGGGGTTTTGAGAGAAGCTGGCAGAGGCTGGATCCTGTAAATACCTGAACTGCTTTGAAAATCTCAGCTTCCCGTGTCATTAGAAATTCATAACCCTCAATGAGCAACGCATGGAACAGCAAATTGAGCTCCATAAATTGCTATTTCCACATTTTGGCTGTTATTGTTCCTCCCAGAGTTAGAACTGCAAGTGATGTAGCTGCTTAGAGACTACTTTATGGTTATTCAGTAAACATTAATTTTTTAATTGTGACAGTGGCAGGTGTGTTGCATTGCATGGGTAAAAATGTATGAAAAAAAGGATAGTTAATTGATGGTTACCAGCACGTTCACAAACATGCCCGACTGAATTTGTGAACTTATTTAAAGTTAGGCAGGTGTTGACTTTGCTGTATTGTGGGGTTTTTTTCTCATAATAGAAATTTGTTTCCTCAAAATTTGTCCAGTTGGACATTGGGCAGTTCTCACCAGATACAAATGCATACTTTTAATTGATAAAAAACCAAAATGTGAGATACTCTGTTCAAGTCCATTTGAGTTGTGAAAAGTGCTTCCTTTTTTTAATGTTTGTGAATTAAACACACTTGTTCTTCAGGTGGTCCTCCCCTCCTGCGCTCGTGTTTATTGGTGCTTTCAGGTGAGATTGAAGTAGACCAAAATGTTCTTGACTTTTATGGAAAAGGGAAAAATACCCTAAAAGACAATTAATTGTCAGTGGTCCCACAAGTGTGAGCTGGCCCCTGTGGCAGGGTTTTGTGTCTGACTCCGTGCTGGGGACATGTGTCTGGTCAGCTGAGGCAGCAGGGACTTTAGCAGATCAGGTTCAGCGACTGGATAGATGTGTCTGCAGCTGAAATAAACCCCTCAATAGAGTTCTCTTCGGTGCCGCTGCCACAGCCCAGCCTTCCTGATGGATGTTAAGAAGCCTTGGTAGTGTTTATGAGAAACATCAGCTTCCCTAATCGTTCATTGATCTGTTGTTCTGGGCGGAATGATGAAGTTTTCGCTGTTATTTTGCTTGGCTTCACTCACATTCACTTGATTCGAACCAAAGAACGATTTAAGATGGCAGGGAACAATTTTACTCCCATTTACTCCCAGCTGACAGGATAATTCTGGTTTTGCTGTTGGGAGCTTCAAGTACTTCATCTGTGCTCAGCTAATATTAGTTGTAATTAAGGGAATGGGCTGTCTAGAGCTCGATTTTACAGTTCATCGTCTGAAAAAGAACCTCTGAAAAGAACCCTTTTGCTTTTGCTGTCCTTGTGAGTTTCTTCGTCACCCTCTGCAGGGCTGCCCATCTTGGGGTGGCCCACTGGGGAGGGCAGCACCTCCACATGCTCTGTTCGTATCTCAGGGTAGCTATTTTTGGCAACCAAAATATTGGCAATGTTGGGGCTCTTAGAGTCTGTTAGGAGACTAGTTTATAGACTGACATGGCTGTCCCTGGGTGCAGGACACTGCTGGACACAGGGACAGCAAACTGAGGAGTACGAGTGCTCATCTCCTGTCTGAAAATGGAAATAAAGAGCTTTTTTCTTGGCAAATATATCAGAACCCTGTGGTTTGGTGTGTTTTTAAGCAGCTCATGAGGCATTAGATATGTCAAGGATTAATACTTTTTCCTCCCGACACTCCTTTTGTTTCTGCAGGAAGCTTGTCCTTATCCAGGGGCTGATACTCAACAGGTTCGGTTTCCTTTTTGTCTTTCCTGAGGGACAGACTCATGGGAAATGTGTTTTTGCAAGTGCCTGTAGCCCTAGCAGGAGAATCAGACTGGGCGATGGCACTCACTGTTGTGAGTCACTCCACCTTCTTGGAAACACAGATGGAAGCTGGAAAGCAGCTCAAATAGAGTATTAGGATACCTGAGTCCAGGATACCTGCCCAGGAAAGTGTCCAGCCTTGAATTCAAAGGATGAGAGGTTCAAAATGACCTTGGCACGAGGTGCAGGGGAGGAGATCTGGCTGCCTGGACCCATCTGGCATGAGGATTTTTGAGTCAGTATGGAAGCCAACAGGCATCTTTGCAATGACTCCAGCAGGGCCGGGAGTGAGCTCCAAGTGGGCAGGTGTCCATTTTCACTGAGAATCATGTTAAAACTTGCAGTGCCTGCCAAAGTGACAGCCAAAGTGTTGGCCAGGTGTGGCCGAAACTTGAGGTGCCTTCTGCATTCCCAGTACATTTTTTCAAGATGGACCAGTCAGAAAACACCCTGCAAACCAGAAACCAGTCAGAAACCATCCTGCAAAGCAGGTTATTGTTCTGCATTTTTCATTCCTATGAATTTAAACCCATAATGAAACCCTGACTTTGTATAACAGACTACTAGATTTGGTTGGTCAGGTGGTTGTTTTGTAGGAAATTAGAAACCCTTTTGGTTTATTGTCATAATTTTGTTTTGCAAGCATGAACATGGCAGTGTTTCCAGCAAATAAATGTGTGTTGCAATATGGTGGAAGCCATGGGACTGCAAAGAACCTTCTGGTTTGTCAGAGTACTTGCCATAATTTTTCATTTCAGTTGGTTATGCCAAACAAAGTGCAGGGCTTCTGAGGCAGTTCACAATTATCAGCAACAGAACTTTGTCATTTTCTCTAGTTATTTTTTTGTTTTGTTTTGGCATTTTTTTGGCTTTTTTTTCAAGTTTGGAATGAAGATTTGCTGCTCTGTGTGTGCGTGTGTGTGTCACTTCAGTTCTGTGCTGAATTGCAGCTCTTTCAGGTGGAATTGCTGTTTGGCAGTAAGACATACCCTAAAAATAGAAAATGTGGTTATAAGCGACAACAATTGGCAGGGAGGACCTGTTCAGATGCAATTTTGGGACTGCTTTTAATTTTTTCCACTCAATTCCAAGTTAAACATCCATTTAAATTAATTAGAGCAATCACAGTATCCCTAGAATATCAGTGGAGAAATTGAAGCCCTGAGTGTAATTTAAGTATTTCCTGAATTCTGAGGAGACGCTAAAAAAGCCAGCTTAAAGAAATTTTTGCATAAGATGAAAAGCAAATTCCTGACCAAAATGGCTAAGCTGAAATGTCTGAAGGCAAAGAGCTATCATGAAAGTGCTGGAAAGCTTCTGATTATAATGGAATCAGTGTCCCAGGGTATAGCGCAGCTCTACATTTAACACTGAGCTGCTGAACCGTACTTCTCAACCTACCTCCACTCACTGGGTTTTCACCAGAGTCCTGTCAGGACACTGGGCTTTGTTTAGATGCCAAGCAAGTCTGGAAATGGCTCCACAGCTTTTTCAGCAGCTTCAGCTGAGTACAAATGTTTGACTTCAGAAGGACAGCTAGTACCTAGATTTTGTGGCCTAGAAATCATTCCTTATGTACACTGCCACGTGTTAATAACCTTGCAGGCTTTTATAAGCCTAATTAAAAGGCTCGTGCACACTTAAATGTGAAATCACCGCAAAGCGCTGAACCAGCAAAGCAAGATCCTGTCCTTGGTGCTGCAAATCCATTGTTGCCTTTCTTTATTAATGATACATACACGACACATTGAATTCTCTGCCTGCTGTTTCTTGTCGGGTTGTTTTTATTAGAGTATCGACTGGAGTCCCCATCATGTTGGTTATAGTCTGGGCACGTTACTCTGAGCAGAATTTTTCTTTCAGTGTTTTGTTTAAGGTATTGACTTTGCCAAAGGGAAGGAAAAAGTGCGTGCAGCCACTTGAGCACACAAGTAGTGGTATCAATTTCCGTCCATTAAATATGCACACGCACTCAAACACACACCTGTACAGTCGTTGTTGCAGGCATGGGGTTAGGTGAGCTTTGAGAAACAGACTCAAGAGACCCTCTCCAGCATGGAGATCCTGGATCGGGCCAGGAGCATCCTTCAGCCTATGTCAAGTCCTCCTGAGGATGGTGGGGTCGTTGTGAGTGTTGAAATGACATTTTCCACAGGCATTTTTCTAGGCCATTCCTTTCAATTCCTTAGAATGAACTTCATTTTCTAAGGGAGCATATTTCTCTGGTTTTGGGTGTTCTGTATTTTTTTTTGCAACAACATCTAAGTTCTGTTAATCTTCTGGACTTAGAAAAACTTTTTCTAGTTATTGGATTTTGGGGGATTTTTTCCCTTTCCAGCCCAGGTAATCAATTCCTGAATATGAGCAGGAGGGTTATTGAGCAGTTCATCTAAAGCCAATGAAGATTTCAGCCAACTCAAAGCTGCAGCAATCATTTTACTAAAGGTTTGCATAGCAGTTCTGATCAAAGACCGGGATATATGGGCATGGATGGTTCCAGCACTTCCAGATGAAACTCTGAGACGAATCCTTGCAAATGTTCAGTGATCAGTTCCATTTGAAAGTACACAAAATGGGTGTTAATACACAAAATGGGACAACAATATGTGTGTTGTCTTTATTTCCTCTTCCAAACAGGCTCCCCATCTCCCATCTGTTCCTGTTTGGTGGTGAGCTCTTCCAGAGGTGTTTTCCATGTCGTGTCCCTTCACTCCCACCCTGAAATACGCTGTACAACACAGAGTTACTTGCAGACAGACAACCTCATCTGAACTGTGGCATTGCCCCAGTGGATTCTGTTCATGTACTGCAGAGGCCTTTGACCTGCTCTCTGCTTTGAGTTGTGCAAAGTCATCCTTTTGTGAATCCTTAATACCTTGCAGTGAATTTCTGTTTGAGTTTCAATAAACTGATAAAAATGGCTACCTCTTTATTTTCTACCTTTTAAACAACTATTTCTAGTAAACTCACTAAAATTAAAACAGGAATGTGCTTGAAACCATTAAGTTGAAACAGAATTTGTTTTCCAAAGGTGGTTTGGTTTTTTTGTCTTGGGTAGCAGCATCTTGTCCTAAAGCACCCACTCTCTGGAAAATTCAGGACCATTAAAAATGGACCCTGTCTGATGTGTTTGTTTATTTTCTGCCTTTCAGTCTATCCGAGAAGTCACGGGCTATGTGTTGGTGGCTTTGAACCAGTTTGAATACCTGCCCCTGGAGAACCTGCGCATCGTTCGTGGGACCAAGCTCTACGAGGAGCGATATGCTCTGGCCATTTTCCTTAACTACAGGAAGGATGGGAACTTTGGACTCAGGGAACTTGGGTTGAGGAACCTGACGGGTAAGTGAAACTTGGAAATGTGGTGGATTAGTTGCAAGAAAAAAAAAAGCATGTTGAGTATTTCCCCACTGCCCTCAGAACTTGCATTCTGCAGGAGACTGAGGTACCACAACAGCCTGGCAGTTGTGTGTTCTCTGAGGGGTCTGTTGGTACGTCATTATGTTTGTGGTTCACAAAAGTACTTCTCTCCGTAATGATCAAGGACTGCCCATGAGAGTCACGGCAAGAGCGTATTTGAAACAAAGATAGTTGTTGAAAGGGTATGAGAACTTTTTTCTATGTGTTGATATCATGAGCATGTTAGTTTCCTTGTGATCCTTGATTATTGCATGTGTGTTGCTTCAGGTGCTGCGTATTTTCTGCCAAGTTACCTTACCTTAGCATCCCTGCCCCTCAGTGTCTTTGGTTTATTTAATTTTAGAACTCCCTTTTCTAAGCAAAAATAGTGCATTACATATAGTGAGAGAAGTGCTTTTTTCTTTGAGCCAAAAATGTAAGCAAAGTCCACAGCCTTATGTTTACCTGTAAGTTCAGGGCTGGATCATGCTGTGGTGTAGATCAACAATTCATTTCCTCCATCTGAGGATCCAGGGTCAGTGGTTTGGGAGATTAAAACTTGCTAAATATCAATGGACTGTAACTTAATAAAGAGCAGGCAGTGGCTCTTTCTAGGGAGTTCATTGGACGTATTTTATTTTTACCTGGCTCCTCATCAACTATGGTAATTTCTACCCTAAACTTTGGTAATTTTGATGTGGCCTTGTATCTGCTAGTGGCTGAAAGCTGACTGAAAATCACTGACCTGAGCTGGCTGTGGAGGTTGAGCTTCAGTATGGAGAGGTGGGAGCCTTCTGAACTATATTTAGGCACCGTTCCCTCGCTGCTTTTTTTGTCTCTCAGCATTTCGAGTAGCACAAGTGCTTACAGTTCCCTGTTCAGCCTCACCAGGCCGAAAAGCAAGGCATTCAAAAACATGAGGGAAAAGAAGGCTTGAAATATTTTACAAAATAAACCAGTTTTGGATGACTGTGATTAGGCTCTTTCCTCTGGTCATATTTTTGACAATTTTCTTTACTGAGACCATCATGTCAATATCAGAGTGGTTCCCAAAGGCCTCTAAATCCCTGCCATCTACTACTCTTCACTCTGTCACTGTCATAATCCAATTTCCTCCTCTTTTGTTCCCATATTTCTTCCCACCTTTCTGATATAGGGAGTTCATTGTAGCAGTCTATGCCTTCACATCATACAGGGCCACAGCATCGGGTGATAACAGCATTATCTCTTCCTTTGTATATGTCTTCTGGTCTTTGAGTCTCAAAATGCCTTCTCAAGACACTAGGCTGGGTGAAACTGAGACAGAGAGGTGAGGTGAGGCCAAGGCCTGAAAATGATGGAAGTCTTTCTTCTTGGGCCTGAGGTGGTTCTGCCAGGAGGTGAGAGCTGTACTCTTAGGGCTCCTTTGGCCATGGTTTTGCTGCTCAGTAGGGTAAAAAAAACTTGCCTTGTAGGCTTCTGCTCAAAGTTTCTTCTTGAACCAGCTTCCCTGTGCCAATTGGCAGTTCCTCAGACTCCAGAGATGCCTTCTGGGAGCTGCTGTGACGTGACAGACACAGCACCAAGACTTCCCAGCAAGTAGTTTCATTTTCTTTTTAAGTGTCTTAAGAAAACCTGCCTTAGCTCAGCCTGTGAATCTCTCCCAATATGAGATCATCACAGCCACTTCTTCTGATTTGGGTGTTTATAAGGGCCTCTGATGGAATTATTTGACTCAAAATGAATTGTTGTTTTCTGGAAGAAAAGTGCCCTAATAACACCACCTTGTCTCCGTGGAGCACTTAAAATAGCTTCTGGGTGCTGAATGTGAGCCAGCGTGTGCTTGAAAATACTCTTAATGTTTTCTAGATAACATGCCAGGGCCTCATGAGTCTCTCCAGCAGCTGTTCTCTGACCATGTTGTGCACTGGTTAAGATGCACCGGGCTATTTTAACCCACAACCTGCCTCTTGCTGCGCATGCTCTTCCCAGAGCATATTCATACTTCATTAATTTTCCTGACACATCCCTAGCACTAGTAGCTGCATAAAAATAACTGGTGGATGTGGGAGTTGGTGATGTTGCAAGGCTGTGATGGATCAGCTGTATCTGAACCTATTCTTTAGGTTTACCCCAGAAACCACCGGTGGGCTGCTAAACTGAAGAAGAAGCAGCCCCCATGAGCTCGCATTCTTCAAGTCCACTGCAGATTCCAAGAGACTGGCTTTGAATCATGCATCTCTTCCACCTGAGTAAAATATAACATGGCTTCTGACTTGCATGTGAAGAATTGTCATTCCAGGGCTTATGCCTTGTTCACAGAAGTTTCGAAAATTCTGTTCTTATTTGTGCAGTGCTGGATGATAGGTTCCTGAGGGTATTTCTGCCTAGTACCGCACAGTCTACAAACACAAGACCTACTCCCTGTGTTAAATAAATGAGGAAGCTGCTCTCACCTGCAGATTCTCCTCAGACACAGGGTTTCAGCCTCCTGTGCTGTACCACTGCAGTATTTTCTACGTGTTGTTAACAGCTGTGTTTTTATTGCCAGATATGTCTATCACGTTTTCATATTTAAATGTAACTTTAAATGCTTGAATTTCCTCCCTTGCACTATAAAAAAATGACAGCTGTGAAGGCAGTTAGTTTTATCTCACACAGAAAACATGATCCAATTCTCATGATGTCTGTCAAACCACAAGGGAGTTTTGTTTGTATAGCTCAGCCCAGGACTGTGTCCTAAAATTCATGTGACACTTGCAAAAAATCTGAGCTATAAAAATCCTGTTCTCGCTTGTTATAAAAACTTAGTCAATGGTTCCACAAACGTGTCAAAACCGAGCTGACACTGAGCTAATGAAGTGGCTGCTGCCATCTCAGCTGGACTCATCTCAGTGTGCAGCTCCAGCTGCCAAGCAGCCTCACAGTGAAAAGGAGGGTTTGACACCCAGGGTGTATTCTTCAGCCTGAGACGAGCAGAGTAAGTGGTGCTGAGGGAGAAGGTGTGCCAGCTTCTTCCAGTCATTGCCCAGGAGCCACTGGGCAGTCAGCCTCAGCCTACCCAGTGAAAGGGCACCACCAGTGCTCACATTTGGAGCACTTCAAGCAGAGAGGGAACCTAATGGCTGCATCTCATTACAGCATTTATCTGCCTGGGCAGGGAAAGAGGGATAGCTCACAAGTGCCAGAACCGTTTAGGAAGTATCCCATGTTTTCCTCTGTGAATATGAATAAGAAGGATCTACAGAAAATTATGTGTCTTTGAGCAGTGACAACCTCATCTTTCCTATTGGCCTGGGGGACAGCAGCTTCCGTGCATCCCTTGAATTATTGAATATATTAGAATGAAGTGGACTTAGCAGTGATAAGTTCAGTAACACAAAAAAGAAACAAACCCACAGCGAAATATTTAGGGGTTTTCTTTGTTTGTTTTTCAGGAATGCAGATGAATGATAAATTAAGATAACTGAGGTTCAAGTGAGAAATGGATATTGCTGCTTAAAGGATTTGATCAGTGATAGCCAAACAAAGGAAATCTAATTTGATGAGCAGGACAATCATAAAGAAAGGACCATTTTCACAGGTGTAGAAAGTAAATTTTGTAAAATTGTAAGTTTCCCCTTCAACAGATTTTTGTAATTGATTTTATATTTTTAAATTTTTTATTAAATTTGTTTTTTATTTTTCTGCAGAGCAAAATTTTAATGTTTGATGGTTATTTCTATAATGTGTTCAGTATTTTTTTTCTCCCACAGGAAATCAAAAATGCTAAAGAGTACTTTGGAGCGGCATCACTCCTTAAAAAGGTTGCTTCTCAAACAGTTTTAGGTTTTTTCCCTTAACAAGCTCATTTACTGTAATTATATTGCAGTTCAGTCAGGTTGGAGGGAAGGGCACGGGAGGAGTCAAGTTTTGTTCACTGTGCACTTTTTGGACCTAGAGTTCTTTTGGAAACCGTGCTTGGATGCCTGCGCAGGACCCGCGGGATGGCACTTCGGGCATTTTTGCGGCAGGGATTAGGGCCACCCCGTTTTTCCTGCCTTGGTCACAAAGCCTGTGCCAGCGAGACCTTTCCTTGGAGCACACGCAGGAGCCAGTGCCGAGTTCCTGGCGTCCAGGGGTGCCTGTGTGTGACACCCGCCGGCTGGTGGTGGCACATTCCCGCATTCCTTAATCGCCGCGGCGGATTCGCGGGATGAGCTGGGAAGAAAGCGGTGTGTAACTTGCCTCAGGCTGGCTGTGCAACAGGTGGGCGAGGCATCGCATCTGTAACCTCGGAGAGGGTTGCTAGGATACATGGAGGCGTGAGGAATTGGTTTAAAAATCCCTGCGGCCCCTTTGCGTGCCGGGCTGCCGCAGGAGTTCTCTGTAGAAGCTGCAGCGGCTCCGTGACTGCCCAGGCGTGCTCCTCTCCTGTATCCTTGGAGCTGCCCTGCCCACAGGGGCATTTGTATCCCAGCACAGCTTTGTGCCTGGCCAGTGCGTAGGAGAAAAGGGAGGAACACCTTCTTTCCCAAGGGCTGTGGAGGATTCTCTGTGTGGTGCCACAGACCTGGGGGACGAGCAAAGAGCCAGCCCTGAGTTCCCCTTGCTCACCCTGTCCCTATGGAGAGAAGGAACGAGGCTTGTGGCTGCCCGCAGGCTCAGAAATGCAAGTGTGTGCCTGCTAGAGCATGTCTGTCTTCTCTCTCCCTGTTAGACTCTTTCCCGGGAAAAAAAATCATCCCGATCCAGCTGCTGCTCTCCTCAGACATCACAGGTGTGGACTGACAGCCGGGAGAGCCCGGACACCCATCCCTGGTGGCAGTGGGAGCACAGGCTCGGGCTGCTCCCTGCCACTTGGCATCAATGCCTGGGAATGCTTCCAGGCTCTCCTCGGCTGCAGATGCGGCCCTGAGGAATCCCAGATAAGGGACCTGCAGGCTGAGGAGCAACTGCCTCCAACTGGCAGAAAATGCTCACAGGTCTTAGCAAGGCAAAAACTGTGTTTTATACAGCCAGAAATAAATACTGATTTTGAGCCTTGTGAGATTTATATTTATGAGTTCATTTTGTCCAGTAACAAAGGTGGGACATTGGTTTTTAAATTTCAGCAAGGCAAGAATTTCGCACAGTGTCTCTGAAGGGTTTGGATATGCTTTTTTCAAGCTAAATAGTATAACTAGTGTCTGTGACTCTTTGTAACTCATTGATCAACAAATTATGCTCAATTTTCTTTATTTCAGAGCACTTCACTGTTTTCAAATCTGTCTGTAGTGTTAGAAATGTGCAACCTTGTTTGGAATGACTACGGCAGGAATTTAAGCAAAAAGCTCATCTGAATAATGATAGACTAGTAAATGTTTCTAACTGGAAATTCAAAGGATCCCCCATGTGTGCTGGTATTCCCCTTCCCCCCAATGCTTTCACATGAACTGGGAATCACATCTATTGCAGATGGTGTAAACCAGCTTATTGAAAGCAATACACAGAATTACTGACGTGAGCCAGCAGTGTCATGCAGCAGGATAACTTCATGTCACACAGCCTCTCCTGCAACAAAACAGGGCTTAAAATCAAGGGGAGGAGAAACCAGGCCAAAACCTTATCTGGTGTAAATTGGCTTACTTGCTTTGACTTTGTAATGAACTGAAATTTAAATTGCCATTTACTTCCTTCAGTGGATAATTTAATTCATACTTTAATTTATAAGTTAACTAGTGCCTAACATCCACTTAAGCCCTTTTAAGGATGTTGTGTACAGGGTGCTCTGCCAGGATTAATACCAGCTAATGACAGCTGACTCAGGGCATGTCTGTGCCGGGAGCTCTGGCCAGGGATCCTTGAGCCAGCATCCAGCCTCGCTGGCTTTGGGTTGACCACACCACGTGGGCCCTGTGCTTGGGCTGAATAACCCAGCAGATCATTCCTGTCTTAACTATGGTCTCTGCAAACAGAAGCACGTTTTCCTGGGCTTTCAGAGTCTTAATTATGTGGCTGCTGGGTCAAGAAGGGTCTGCAGGTAAAGACTTGGGTCCAGAGTAGATGGAGGAAATCCTTCCTAGCCCTGCAGTAATCTCCACATCTGCTGCTTTATTTTCTGAATCTGCTGCTTCATTTTGTGAATCATACCACTTCTACAACAGAGCCAATAATGCTTGCCTGCTTTAATTAGACCAATTTTGAGGGTGTAATTGAAAATGCTATTCAGAGGGGATCTGGTGTGATGTGGGATTCAACTTTAACACTGTCAAATGTTAGTTTAAATGTCATTAAAAAAATGCATCCAGGTATGTTGCCACTGTTACCTGATAATGCCATGTAAAATAATAACACCACTCATTCTATTTTTCCTTGGTAGTTTCTCTCTTTCACCTCTCTGCAGTAGTTCTATCTGTGCATTTTTCAATTACGAAACAAGAAATTCTCTATGTTCTGGAGGTGTGAAACACCCTTTAGCTTTCTGGAAATGTGGGCAATCAAGATAAATCCAGTAATACTGAAGACTTGTGGTAATGGAGTAGTTTTGCCTGGCTTCTGTGACTCGAGAGCCTCAGCAGCATGGGGATTTCTCTGTCTGCATGCTTTGCAGGGAGTTAAACATCTGAACAGAGTAATCCCTCCATTTCAATCACACGGGTCAGGAATGGGAGGCATTTCAAAATATCCAGCTTTGGCAGACAGATCTGTGCTGAGCTGCACTATAACTTAAGGAAAGTGCAGTAAGCGTTACAGTCGGGAAGGATCGTACAGTTTATAGTGACAGCACTGCTGAACAAATAGATACCCCAGCTTCCCACCAGCTTGGGAAAGAAAGGAACAACTGGATTGTTCTCCCCAGCCTAGGCTAAGTCTTGACTACGTGTTTAGACATTTAAATCCTTGCTGCTCCCGTAGTACATCTTCAGATGAATGAAAGAAGCATTACTTTCAGTGTTTGTTGTTTGGTTTGGTTTTTTTATTTTTTATTTTTTCTCCCTTTCTCTCTACAGTCTTCTGAATTCATTGATTTTCTCATTTCCCTCTGACAGGCTACAGCTGACAAGGAATTCTGTGCTTTTGTAAAGTAATTAAAGTCTTGTGTTACATGGGGAATGTAATCTATCAGCACTCCCTGACCAGAGGCAAGGTGCTGAGCAGGATAGTCCAGTTGTCACCATCCACAGTGGGGACGTGAGCTGTGAGCCACTGGTGGGGCAGAGGGACCAGACTCCAGCCCTGTGGAGCTGCTGACTTCTAGGGCTCAAAATGGCACGAAACTCTAGGGATCAGGTGTCAATTCAGTGCCTTAAAGCTCAGCAGAGGCATTTCAGTGACCTTGTACACAGGTCTGGAAAACAGCATATGCTCACAGACCTGCATTTAAACCCAAGTCCAAGAGTGAGCTCCTTTTTCTAGCTTTTCTTGCCAGCCTACAGAAATAATGAGTTTGGGTTTAGGTCACCATTCATTGCAAAAAGTCCCACTGAGTTCAAAGAAGGTTGGATCAGATCCCTAGGTTTACATATTGGAAGTAGCTGGTGTGCCTAGGATATTTTCATGCCTGTTCATTTTCATATCATTTGCTGCAGAGAGAAATTCCCTAGAAACCCTCTATGGAGGGACTGGAGAAGCGATGAACCAAAAACTTTCCTTTGCTGCATTTAGCTCCAGGAAAGCCCCTGCAGACAGGGGAGAAAGAGCAGCCCCCAAACACTCGGCACAGGGGTGAGTGTCACGTAGGCTGACAGAGGCAAATCTCCAGCACAGCCTGCTTGTTCCTTGGCTGCACGCGAGCCTGTTTCCTGCAGTGTCACAAAGTCTCAGCCTGCCCAGCACAGGGACCTGTCTCATCAAAGCCCCCAGTGGGTATTTGCAGCTTGGGTTAGTCTGCAGCGGCCTCGAGATGTGCGGCAGTGCAGGGCTAGCAGTGAGCAGCAGGTCATTAAGAGATTATCTGGAACTGAGTTTGATCACACAAGCTTTGTCCGCTGGGGTGTGAAAGGGAACCACTGCTGTCACGGCGATGTGTTGGGTGTTAGTCTGTGAAAGAAGTTCCAACAAACTGAACCCCTCTGCAGTGCTGCACTGACAAGTCCTGCCTGGAGTGTCCAGGGTGAGGAAAACTCTTGGTAGCTTCCGAATTTGCACAGCAGTCCCTGACGGGGAGCAAGGGGTTTGCTGTCGGGACCTTCTTTCTGTGATTGGGGAAAGTAGAGGGAACTGACAGTAACAATTGTCAATTGACTGACAACTGCAATCGACCCTTTGTGACCTGACTCATGTGCTCCCCACTCCCTTCCCCAGGGAGCGGAGGTGTTGCCTGGGATGCATCCAAGGGCAGCAGTTCCAGGCAGCTGGGTGTGAGTGTGCTCTGTAAACAGGGAAAATACAGGAAGCGACTGCCCTGCACCTCTGCAAAGACGCCAAGGCAAAACAGAGATGGGCAGGAAAAGGTGACCTCGAGGGCAAATAGAAAATAGAAGGAGAATGGAAAGAGGAAAATAGAAATGCAGCCCTGCAGAAGGGAAATCAGAGTGAGGGGAGTGGGAAACAGCCAAGCAGGTGCCCCACGAGGAACGGCGGAACAGCAGCACGCACCTGGACTGTACCTGCACAGAGGGTGAAGGAGCAGCCAGGCTGTCGGATACAGAGCTGCTGGAGTTCTCTGGGACTCCAGACTCCCTAGTCAGTCCCACCTGGCTTCAACCAGGGCAAATGAGCTGAGATTGGTATGAAGGGCCAGCTTGAGGGAGTCAGAGCTGGAGGCAGGTAATGTGTGTGGACATAGAGCTGTCCGGGGGCTGCAGGAGCCTTTTGTGCATCGATAGGAATGTGCCTGCGGGCGTGGAGTGGGGGAACAAAGGTATCAGATGAGGAGAACACGCTGGAGGCCTTTTTCTTTGATGTTTGGAAATCGCTCAAGGGGCTGTCTTCTCTGAAACCCCTTTGCCTTGCCTTTTTTTCTTCTTTTCTATTTTTTTTTTTTCTCCTTGGTGAAACTTTCATAGATGTACTCTCGTTTTTTTAAGGCTTAGAATTGAAAGCACATCCGTCCGTCCAGCCCTTGTACAAACGCTGTGCTCACGCTGGAATTCCTCAGGGAGCTGACTTCTGCTTCTGCCCGTCAGAAATAGCAGAGCCACGTGCTTTGGGTTTGAAACCACGGGTACTCTTGACTCGGGGTTGGGGGGGGACACAGAAGGAAGGGCAGCATCAAAGACATCCCTTTCTGCCACGCTGGAGAGAGGAGATTGTGGTGTTGCTTTGGGGCTTTTTTTTCTGTCGTTGTTTTTTAACTGGTCAGCTGGGCGTGCATTCAGATTGATGCTACAGGTTGTGAAAACTTTGGGTGCTGGTTCCATCACAAGGAAGGTCAGTCACCTTCCAAAATGACTCTGGGGTCATACCCAAGGGCAGGATGAGTTTATGTGGGGAGGTTCAAGATGTTCTTGCCTAAACTGCTGCTCTTACCGTCCAGCCTCATGTGTGTAGACTTCAGTCAGGGCTAGTGGAAGATTCTTTTTTAAAAGTGAAAAATATCTGACAGGGAAGCCTTCTGTGAGAAAGGAATAGTTGGAAAAACAAAGGGGAAGGTGCTGAAAGTGCCAGGCAACACATTTCATTTAAAAATGAAAAGGTATGGTTTATTTAAGAGTTTTTCATGCTTTCTCCTAAAAATTCACTTATATTTTTGATCAAACAAATTCTGTTAATTGAACAATAGTAATTTAATCTGTTTTAGACTGAATTTTCTTTCATGAAAGCATGCTGGTTCCTTTTTGTTAAGCCAAAGCAACATCAAATAAGTGCACCTGAACTAGTGGTGAACTTTAGGTCATGACTGAGTTCATTCCCCGGCTTGGGGACCCAGGCCAAATCTGGATAAAATTACTCTTTACTAGCATTGTACAGGAAGAAGAGTGGATGTGTAGCCCAGGAGATGGCCTTCTCATCTCTGGTGGAGTTAACTGAGTTTCCTTTCCATGAAACAGTCGTCGTCTTCCCCTAATATTCTTTACAAACCTCAGCCAGTTAAAGATCCATTATCCTGAGCATAGTATTGCAAACACTAATAAAAAATGTAATGCAGAGGTGAGTCAACCATTAATAATAACAACAACAAAGTCATAGTGCAGAAAAGGGTAAGGCAAATACAGGGAGGATAAAGGCAAAGCACCCTGTCCCAAATGTGGTTGATGGGGAAGCTGTGCTGGACACGGCTGAATGTGTCCTAGGCTGTGGAAGGAGCCCACAAGGGCTGATAAAAGATTTCCCTTCATGTTGAATCAATAGGTACAAGCTGTGTTTATGGAGAGTTGGACATTGATTGGCATTGGCAGGCATCCAAACCCTAGGGTAACCATAGCATGGATATGTTGTGCCAGTCTCACCAGGACTGAGCAGGAATTAATTGTGTTTTGTTCTGAAACGGTGATGCCATGCTCCCTAAATTTTAAATACCCCCCCCCCGCCATGCCACTCTTCAGCTGGATGTCAAAGCCCCCATTCCACGGGTTGCCTCTGGCTGGTGTTTGCTCACAGGAAGATGCTCTCTGAAGTGCTGATCCAGGTGTAGGGCTGCTGCCAGGTGAAGGTGACAATCCCGAAACACTTCAGCAACAGCCGGACTCAGAGGCTCTCCTGCTTTACAGAGTGCTGGTCTATGAGTGAGGCTTGATGTCTTAAAAGCAGGCACGGAGCTAAAATATGCACAGGATGAGGTTGCAAGGGCAGCATCCTCCTCTTTGTGTGTCAAAGAAGAGCTGAGAGGGATATTTTAATGGCTGTGAATGCGTAACAGCTTAATCCCATGGGCTGTGCAGTTAGCCCTGCACCAGCTCCATAAATCTCACTGCAGCCCCCACCTCGTCCAGGAGCAAGACTTGTAGATGTTCAGAGCTAGTGGTTTTGATTTAATATTCAGAAGCATTCAGCTTCCCAAATAAAGATAATAGTTTTGCTAGTTGAGAGATTTATTAATATGTTAACATGGCCTTAGTTTTAGCCTTCTGTTCCTCCCTTTCTAGAAAAATGTCTTACCACAAACCAGCCTTGAAGTTTGGAAAAGTAATCAGAGCGCTGCTGAGCAAATTTGATGATACTGATGGGTTGAATGAGCTATGACCTCTGCTGGCCTCATTCTGCTCCATTTCCCCTTCAGGCTGATAGCAGTGGCTGGAAGTAAATATTAATCTGCTAATTTACCCTCTGGTATAAACAGAAAAAACTGTTTTGTCAGTGGGCCTATCCAACCTTACTGCTTTGCTTGTGAGGAAGAAGTGGCAGTGCTGCCTGTTTCTCTGCTCAGGGGACTTTCCCTCAGAGATGCATGGAAGGGTTGCTTTCCTCTCTACTTGCTTAGGTGGGTAATTAGAGTCGTAATCTAGGGTTTAAGGATAGCCAACAAAGAAACCTTGCTCGAGTTTAAATAAAATTGCTCCTTAACATGACTTGTTAAATTGAAACAAACCCCACATGAATGTTCTTTTAAATCCATTTACAAGTGCCTTGTATTGATTTAGCCTACTTCAGTAACTCAGATGAGCTAAATTGATGTCTGTGCACTAAGTTAAGTACATTCTCTTGGGATTTCATACCTGCCGAAATGACTTGACTTCAAAACTGATTTCAGTTAAACCAGTGCAAGCTGTGTGTGACACCTTGGAGGAAAAGGTGTCTTTGCCTTGTTAACTGTAATGCTGGGGTGCCCTACTAACCCTGCCCCTAAATTTGTCTTTGAAGTGATAGTACCATTGCCTAAAACCTTAGTAGCATCCTTCCTCCTGCAAGGCACCTGTTTGAAAAAGACAATTTTTTCCAAGGTGCTCTGTCCCCTGGTATTTGGAGAAGGGAAGAGAAACAAAAGGCTTGCAGACCTACTTCGCTACTGTCCTGCCTAATGCCCCCCCAGCCAAACAGGAACAGTTAGGAGCCCTCAAGCAAAGGTTTCTTTCCATTTTCAGACAGTGCCTCTCAGCTTTGGCTGAGCTCGGTGTCTCTTTGTGCCACATACCAGAGTCCCTTCAACCACTAAGCTGACAGGCTCTTTTTATCTCAGCCACCTAGAGCTAATCTGAAGTGCCCAAACTGACACGTGTGGCCAAGCCTCTGCTTCACTTGACAGTGTGGAAAGGAATTGAAGCCTAACCCATCATACTGCTGAGCGTTGCAGTGAGGGCCATGGTTTCCCTTTATTCCTTGCAAAGACAGGATGTGGGAGATGGCTCAGGTGTGCCGGTTACCACAGATTTGGGAGTCGTTTGTCCATAAATTGTCACTCAGCATTTCAGCTGTGATAGCTGGTGCTGTATAAGCTCTTTGCACCCTAAATAGATTACAGGAATGTGGTTTGCCTGATTTTTACATAGCATTACTGGACCTATTACCAAGGTTTAGATGATGAGACAGTGTTAAACAGCAGCAGCAAAATCTCCTTAATAAACACTGAGCTTTCTTTTACTTGTTATGAAAAGTGTTTCTGCATAGGCATTTCAAAATTAGGGGCTGTGTTCCTGTCTTAGGTCACAATTTTGCAAGTAAATGGTAATGTATAGACCTGAGCTACTCCCTTCTAGAACGTAAGGGTCAGCAGTTTACAGCAGACTCATCTGTAAGCAGCAATTCACAGTTGTAGCTCAGAAACTCATAGGAGAAGACTGAAAAAAATAGCCCCTGTGCTAATAAATAGCTCAATTGTGATCAAGACAGGAGGCCGCCAGTGGTCCCAGGGAGGTGGGTAAAGCAAGGACAGGGAGACAGAGCAGCTTCTCATGGAGCATCAGTTCTGCACATCCAGAGCTCCCAAGACAGCCAAGTCTCATTTCTGTTTGAAGTTAGAGGTGGTTTGACAGGAAGGATTTGAAAGGTCAATGCGATAACTTGCTGGACGTCCGCATCTTTGAGATACAGCATAGAAGAAAGAACAAAAGATGTTTGAAAATGTATCTGGTGTTTGATGAAAGGTGGCATGACAGTCCTATGGAAGGTGGGAGAATGCATAAATAGTGTATGAGAGAATGATAGGCTCTGGAAGATCCTGAAAGTGAATAAAATTTGCTTTTATTTGATGTGATGAGGAGACAGGAGATGCGGGCAGAAGAAAAAAGATTGTTTTGAGTGGTGAGCTAGGGAAGTAGTCACGCAGTGGAATTCAGAAGGAAACAGAGAAGAGTGAAATTGCTTGTTAAAAGGAGAGATGCTGCCATCAAGACATGAGAAGAGCCTGGACAGGAGCTGAGGATTCAGTGTTAGAAAAAAAAAGGCTGCGTTAGAGAGAACAGAGGTGGCATAAATGTGTCACATAGATTGAGACTCTGAAGAAGAGGTGAAAGGAGAAAGGGCTGCAGGTGGCATTGGCTGAGGCTGAAGGAGGTGCTGAGTTTGTTCTCTGTGACAAACAGTTGTGGAATATCTGCCTGGCACTTAGAAATGTATTGTCTAGCTCTCATCTGCAATTGCCATCTCCAGGTGTATCTCCGAGTACCTCCTGGGAGATTTTGTCAGGAATGGTGGATGCTGAGCAGCTGGGGAGGATTGTCCACCCTCCCCTGCCACTGGAGGCTGTGCTTTCTTATGTCAACACACTGTCATGATCACAGTTGTCACCAGGAAACAAATACTGGCTTTTGTAGCACAGACCCATTCCGAATGAGAGGCACGGATCCCAGAAGGGAGGGTTTCGATAAATGCACGAGGAAGCTGCAGCGGTTGAAGTTTACATTGTGTTTTTCTTGCTATCACACTTGGTGTATTATCTAAAGAGATCTGTGAGTGAGGTGGTAAAACAGGGCTTTTTTAATTACACATCACCCAGCAAACTGATAAGGCAAACAAAGCAGGCAACCGAATAGCACAGGCATGAGCCACTTCAAAATAATAAAGCAGCAAGAACAATAGGGGAGTAATTCACAGCTCCCTAAGAAATTTTCTCAGTTCAGAGGGGGTGAGATAGCAAGCAGCTATTGACTGTTTTCCTTTCATGTTTTCCACCTGTCTGCCATGTGATTGGGAAGTATATTACCTGAATCCTTGTGGGAGTTTTCCCAGTATTGTTTTAAAAGCCTTGCTCTGCAAGAAACAATCCTAATGGAAACCGAGATGTGGATATGAAATGAATACAGGGAATGGAAGGAGGGCGACAACTGATTTAAACTACAGTTTAAATTCTTTGTAACTTTTGTGACATGCAGATGTACAGGAGCAGCTCCAGCATTTCCCTAGCCCCTCTGGGGTGCTCTGGCCTGGCACAGAGGGGTGAACTGGCACAAGGGCTGCCTCTCAAAGCACCAGGCCAAGGGGAAAGGTGGAAGCGGCAGCCCTCAGCACAAGAAGAAGTCAGTAATTCTGTGGCCTGAGGGTGCAGGGTGGTTGTGAGCTCTGCCTTGTGCACAGAATCCAGGGATGGAAATCCCAGCTGCCTCCTGGCTCAGCTGCACTTGGAGGTGGAGTGAGGGAACCCAGCATGGGCCACAGAGGCTTCCCGAGGCACTGAGCAAGGATTTGGGCTGCGGGCCAGGAACATTCCCCATGCTACCAAAGCCACACTGTTCACAGGACGAGAGCTGAGTGGCCTGAAGCCAGCCCAGAACATCCACGTGAGATGCCATGATTGCAACACAGGCGTAACCTTTAAGGGAGAACAGACATCCTGAAACCCTGACCTGATCCAGAGTTCTGCAGCAATTCACATTTAGTCTGCTCTCCAAACCAAGCAGAAGGAAAGAAAGCTCTCCTCACAACCTTGGCTGTTGTCCCTTCAGCCTCACAGTGAGTGAAGAACTAAAGGAATCAACCCACAATTAGATTTCTTCCCCATCCATTTTAGTGTCTTTCTTCCTAAAGGAGCATTTACATGCTGGAGGGATTTAGTAGAGATACTCATTGCAAAGGAATAAGATGGGAAAAAGAAAGTTTTCTGCTTTGTTACTTCTCTGCACGTCTGTCTGTCTGCCCCTTCAGCTTACCAGTTTTGTTCTTGTGGCAGCATCATAAGGATGACTTTCAAAAGCCAAAGATCTAAAGATCTAAAATAATAACCCCTGTTTTCTAAAAGTGGTGACGGCCACATACTTAAAAATAGAGAAGCGTGTAACTCACGTTTGTAGGAGTTAGCCATCTAAGAACCTTTTAAACTGGTATGCACTCTAGGAACACAAGCCCAGTTTGGAAAGGGTAGGCCTCAATCCTGGAGTCTCAGGTTCCTGTGCTATTTTGAAAAAGAGATTGAACATCTCAAGTTACATAGACAGGTTTGTGAAAGTCAGTTTGAGGATTCTTCTGAAAACCTTAGGTCCTCAAATTTTGTGATGACCTGAGAATTTCAGCTTCCATTTAAAAACAAATAAATCCATTTCCAGACATCACAAAGGCAGAGCAAAAATGAAAAATATGAATCCTAAATTCTGATAAGCTGGACTGCATATACAAAAAATAACATTGATTATTTTTAACATCTCAGCATTTTTTAGTCATGATGTCTCGTGGGCTGGCCAAGATTCTGGAATGCTGGGGGCTAGTTCATCCCACTTTTGTAAAAATAGCACATGTCTAGCAAGTGCAAAAAAGCTGAAGAACTTTCCACACCACCTTTTATTGTGTGCTTGCAGGGTGGGATAATGTAACATACTTTTGCTTTACTTTTAGAAGGTCCTCTTTGGGACTTACTGGCAATTGTACAAGTCACTTCTATTTCTGTGAATACAGTGCAGAAGATGAAACTTTCTGTTGCTGGCCACTTTCCAGCCAGCACTATCTGTTTTTTACAGGCCATGTGTGGGAATGGAGTCATAAACAACCTCTTACTTTGGCAAAACCAGAACACTAATCACTTTTGTATTAGCTCCAATAAATCCTGAAAAAGTAAATGTTGTGGATTAAAAAGATAATAATGTGCTAATCCTTTCTGTGGTCACTAACCATTTTAAGCTGTTCCATCTCTCATGCCTGAAGGATAAATCCTCTGGCTGCTGATGAAAGGCTAGATAGTGAAGTACGTCCGTGCATCAAACACCACGCTTGTTATCAACAAACTCATTTTTCTCACTCCTGCAGATAATTTTTGATCCACTTTTACCTTCAATCCGAGATTTCACTTTTCCTCTTCAACCCCACACCCTGGTCCCCTGTCACCAGGACTCCTCACTGATGAGGAGGGGGCCTTACACAAAGACCTTCCTGAGCTGCTGACTGGTGGTGGGGGTTCAGGGTTGTTTCTGGCAGAAACTCTCCCCTGTGGGAACAAATAGGTGAAATTTCTGTAGAGTCAAAGGGACTGATAGACTTGTAGCACTCTCAGCCAGCTTGCCAATTTTATAGATGAAGTGCATCAAAAAATTAACAACAGAATTGTTATGGACATACTCTGACATCCATTAAAACCAGGGAAGAGGTTTTGCAGCTTTAAAGGGGCCATTTCCCTTGGCAACGGAGTTGCCCTGCACTAGAGCCAGAAGAGGGGGCAAGGGAAGCAGAACAGCTGAAGGCCTGGAGGTGCTGCACACAGTTTTCAAAGTTTATTTCTGCTTTTTAAAACGTTTTAAAAAATCACAGTTCGAAAGGCTCCTGACTTTAGGAAATGCAGTAGCTGGTTGCAGCAGTTTCAGTTGCATGTGCCAAACTGGACATAAAGGCAAAAACATCCTTCAGATCAGTTCCTGCTCCTAATCTCCAATAAATATTTGTAATGGGTGTATCAAACAAAGCCACAGCAAGTGCCAGCACGGCCTGTAAGCCAGTTACAGGATTGTTCACATCATACAGCCATCAGCACACTTCTGATTTTTAATGTTTGGCACTGACAGTGGTGTTTTTCTGTTGCAAAGTGAATATTGTTCCTTACACAGAAATGCAGGAACCTCATTGTATGTGGAACAAGCAGTTGATTAAAGATTGGAATAGTAATGAATGTATTAAAGTGGAATGTACTTGGGTAATTGATTAATTGGTGCAGTCTAAGCTACTTGTGAAGCATTACATTCACTCTCTGTTAAATCAATTTTTGTCTTTTGTCCAAGCCTTCTGACTGAGAGCTGAAAAGCATGAACAACTATTAAAATCATCCAGACTGGTTCTGTGGGAGCTGGGCAGTGCCCAGGATCCCATTTGCAGCCTGTTGCTTGCCTTGGATCTCTCTCTTACATTTCATTAGTATCTCAAGACTGCAGGCAGGTGGAAGATGTAATTAGTAAAGCTCTTATCTTCCCGCAGCCCACTTTTGCATTTCTCCCACCTTGTTGCTGCATTCTTAAAATGAAAAGCCCATGGTCTCATGCAGAAAGAAATGGCGCAGTGACATTTTAATTAATGTGTTCGTCCGAGGGAATATAGGATTGTGGTGAGAAACTTCAGCCTGGGGTAGGAGCTGCACATTCCTTAGCAACATAAGAATGCCAGAAAGGACTCCATGATCACATTTAAAAATCACACAGCACCTGAAAGCCACAGACTGATTACTTTGGGGTAACACCAGAGCAACAAGGTCTGCAAAGCAGGACTGTGTTCAGGACTAGTTATTGAGGACCAGGGAGAAGAATAAGATGGGATAGGGTAGACTTCCAAGAGCTTGCTTTATGAAAAGCTTCCGTTTCCTACTTTTAATAGCTGTTTGGCTATTGGTAAAGAACGATATTTTAGCTCCTTTCAGGGTGCAGTGGAAGAAGAGCATACAAGTTAGTGAACTGATGGAGCACATAAAATGTACAGCAGACTTTGTGCCTTTTGTGGGTTTTCTTCCAGGCTTTTCAAGGTCTGTGCTGCCTTCTGCTACTCCGTGGCTGTGCCACTTCTGCTCTCATCCAGTGACTGACACAAACAGATCAAACCTCGGTGCAGGCACAGCGTGTGTTCAGAGGATGTTGGGGCAGTCAGCAGCCCCTCACTGATTTTGTTCTGTCAAATGTTCTACAGAGGTGGGAAAGCCCCTCTCCCAGGAACTCTCCTCCCCTGATGTGCTTCTGACCACTGTAAAGAACTGCAGCTCTGTGTGCCATCCTTCTCTCTGGTGATTCTGTCCCAGATGGATGTTTCAGGCATCAAATCTGTTCGTCTTTCTCACAGTTTGTTGAAAACGATGAGTGAGGCTTTTAAAAACATTTAACCAACAGAAGCTGGAGGAAGGTGGACCTTTTGGTTTGTTCATAGGGCATAGACCCATCCCCAGAGTAACTAGCTTACCCTTGTTTTGTTATTTGCTTAGGAGTATTTCAACAGGCTTTGAGCATAGAGTTTAGAAAAATGCTGAAAGTGAAGCACTGACATAAAATAGTAATTAGTAAATTAGTAAAATACTGATTTCCCAGTTAGAGAAGCATGTGTATAAACATTTGCAGAATTAGGGCCTAGAGTGATTTGTTTGCTTCTAAACCCTCCAAGTATGCAGTTGTTTGACTGTATCTTTCATTTTGATGCCTAAATGTGCCCTTTTAAGAGCCTTCCTTTCAGCTGCTACTTTAAAGAAGGTTTGCATGTCTAGCTTTTTATTTCTCATACAACCTAAAGCTCTACCAAAACCCAGTGACACTAAACATCAGTTACTGTTGGCATCTGAAAATTAGGGCTTAATTCCCCACCGTGAATATTCAGAGTTGGGAGCCCCTAACACTGTAATATAATAAACACCAAGGCTGCAGGCTGCCTCATTCACTTGCATGGGAGCTCTTTATTATCAGCAAACAGGGTTTTGACAACCACTCTGAGGCAACGCTGCTCTATATCAAACATCAACAGAATTAGCATGAATTTTCCTGTTAATTGCTGAAGTGCATGGTGCTGTGCGATGGCCAGGGAATGCAGCAGGGAGGTCTGAGCTTTGCCAGTCACTTGCAATGTAGGATTCAGCTAATGGGAGTTCATTAGCTTCGAGGAACAGCATTTAATGAGCTGCCACCCTTACGCCAGGCCTGCTTTCCAACTGGTGAATGGTGCCTGCCAGCTCATAAGGGATGTATGAGAGAGAAAGAGGACACGACAACAGGTTTCTGGTATTCTTTAAGCAAACCCCCAGAAATCCCAAATGGCAAAGTGGGTGAGCCCTCAATGATCTTTTAGAAATGGAAATAAAAGGCATATTCCTCTGACTGGCTCTTGGTGAGTTATACTCACAACAATCTTAACTAAACTGTATGGGAGGGAGATATAAACATCTG
This sequence comes from Struthidea cinerea, assembly GCA_013397865.1. Classification (NCBI taxonomy): domain Eukaryota; kingdom Metazoa; phylum Chordata; class Aves; order Passeriformes; family Corcoracidae; genus Struthidea; species Struthidea cinerea. Next base: position 139,303 of record VZTI01004733.1, read on the forward strand.
TGGTTTTAAGCTCCTGTTTTCTTCATCGGCCTTTGAAAACTTTATGCATGTGCTGTTCATTAATAGCACCCATTAGTAAAAAAATGGGTGTTTCCATGGGCGGATACTCTTCTGTCATAGTGGGGTAATTGTAAATTGAGATAGCAAGTATTCACGTTATGTTGAGTGTAATTGGAAAAGAAAAATCCTTGATGGTGTGCTCTTCCTCATTAGTGTGATGCAAATATGCTTAATAGCATCACTGTAAAACACGGTTCTCAGCAGTACTTGGTATAACACCGAGTGTAAACGGCTCCTTACTTAATGCTGCTGTTACTTTGATTTATTCCTATAGGATGGTTGCTAGTCTTGACAGCATACCTGCTTCTCCACTCTCTTAATTGATCATCGTGTTGGTTTATTATTTTAATCAGGACTCTGAGCTGCACTGAAAAATGAAAAGAAGCCCATTTTGCAGAGACAGACAGTCAAATCTCTTATCTCTGGTTTCTTTAGGTGTTTCTCTCTAAGAGTCTCTCTGATACCGTGACACTGATTGGCGAGAACAATTTACCACTAAGCCATAATAAGGGAAAATGTAATAAAATGTCACCAGGCACTGCTCATTTACAGTTGTTTGGCTAAAAAATAGGTTTCATAAAGCTTAGGTGAACTTGGAAATCACCTGAACACATGGCTTCCTGGATTTATGCCTCAATAAGCCTGAATATATGCTCATAGCCACTTCAGAGTGCTGTGCCAATTCGTCTCACCTGCAGTCAAAAATTGTGCAGAGGGTTGCGATCAGATGTGGCAGGGAGCATCTTCCAGGTGGCAGACACTGGCCAGAGGCCCCGGAGCTGTGGCTGCAGGTACAGGCACCCCATTCCTGAATGACCTTTGGCAAGCTGCACCTCTTTATTGTGCTGTCCACCCTTGTTTGGCCAGTAGAATAAATTTAGCCTACAAGTCACTAAAAGCAAGTTTCCTAGGGGGTACCAAAGACAAAGAGGGTACCAGCCTCTTGTGGGCCCTGCCCACCCTCCTGCAGGGCAAGTGTTTAATGACAGTGGTATGTTTCCTTTATGGTACTCCTGAACTCGTACTGCCATACTTATTCCTGCAGGCGCGTTCATTAATCGATTACCAAAGCAGCATGAAGAAAATAAATACTGCAGTCTCAAAGGGATTACAAATTCACAAATGGCCCCAAACTAGTTTAGTCCAGTGCTGCCCTGTGGCCCTGCCTAATGTATTTTGATGCTGGTGTCTCAGAGCATAGACTTATCTTCAAAAGAGGGACAAAACTGGCATCCCTACTCAAATAGTCTGCTCAGATTACTGCCATGGAGTCATTTCCTGCATGTCACCAGCACCAAGCAGTTCACTCTGTCCCAGAATAGCACTGAAGCTGCTCAGAAGAAATTTAAGTCTCTTGCTTGTGTTGCAGTTCCAGACACCTGTAGCCCTGTCCTTAACATTTCTCTTTCCTCCTCTTCTCTGGAAAGGCAGCTCCTCACTCCTGATCCCCTGGAGTGGAATGTTGTCCTGGCTGTGGGAGGAGGTAGGCAGTGTCAGTCCCTGACAGTATTTCTAGGATAAGGAGTGGACAAGGATCTGAGTCCCACCGCAGTATTTCATTATCATTACTGCTTACAGAATTCATGTTCAAGAAGAGCTTGCTTTTCAGCTTTCAGTCAGTATAAAGCAGACTGCTTGCACACTTCCAGCCTGGCATTGTGTGGATCTTGAGAAGGAAAGGAGTGGTTTTGTGGTCACAGATGTGATTTTCTTCTGATACTGTCTAAAGACAGACTGTTCCTGTGTTTAGTGTAGTAAATCTGTATCTGGTTGCCCACAGCACTTCTGTGTTCAAAGGACTTCCTTGCTTTCAAGATTCCTTGCATCTATTACTTTAAACTTCCCCCTGCTTTTACAGGGTTCTTTATGTTCCTACAGTCTTTGGGACTATGTCCTGACTTACATAGGAGCTCCTTACCTTACAGGTTGCTGTGCTTACAGTTGCCTTCCTTTAGAGAAACCAGTTTGAGCTGTGTCAGGTTTTGTGTCAGGAACCTGCTCCCTTGCCAGCAGGAATTGCCAGTCATGTCTGAGATAAAGCCAAAATAAAATGAAATCAGTTGGCTTTTTCCACTGGTTTTGGATGAGACTTTTCATCATTAGTCTGTGATATATTTTAATTTCCAAATTGTTCTACATTTCCCATGACAAAAGAATGATTTAAAGTGAAGATGAGGGATTTCCTTATGAAATATCACATCCTTCAGTGCTCGGCTCCAAGAAAATTGCGCATTATTACAGCATGAATCAGGTTAGACGAACATTTGCCCAGAAGAAAGGTTTGTGTCTGTGTGCCTGCACACACAACCGAAAGGCACAGGGTTTGCTTTAAATCTCTTTTTTCTTACTGATCATACTTAAATTTTAAAATGTGTATATATTAAAAGCATACGTATGCTTGATGTGCAGTACATCCCGTGGAATTTTTTCTGAAAGCCACAGGTATATTGCATGCAAGATCAAGACCTGCTCAGAACAGGTGTCTGCCTGAAGGCTGAAGTGCCCCACAGGGACCTGATGTCCCCATCCCTTTTTCTTGCTGCTATATTTTTCATCAAATCTCCCACGAGGAAGCTGCTTCCCCTGGTTTTCTGGGTGCTGTGCAGGGCTGGGATGGGAGCTGTTGGGTGGGATGTATCTGGGAATGCATGTGGCACCAGCACCATGCTCCTGCCAGCCACCTCACATGCTGTGAAGCTGTGCCTCCCCTGGTGTTAGGCAGGACTAAGCTTGCAAACCCCACAGTTCAAAAAGGCCTTTGTAAAATGTGATCATAGGAAGGGAAGCATTTATTTGAGACTATTCCTGGAAAGGTATTTTAAATAGTCCCTAAGCATACGGTTCCATTATATTTAACATGAAGAGCCAGGAGGGCAGAGAAGATGGAGTGTTGTAGTCACAGGCTAGGGTTGCTCTCACAACAAACTGAAGGGAGCTGGGTTTAACTGCTTGGCCAAGTGGCATCATGTGAGTCTGACAGGAATTCTGAGAGCGTGAGGCTGGGAGATGCTTCCTTTTGGTCCCCACCTTGGGTGGATGCACTTGTGTGTGTAACTGTACACACGGAGCAACTCGGCTGGAAAAGTGATCCCAGGGCTTGACACTGAGCTCGGAAGTGAAATTTCTCAGAACAGTGACCAGCATGACTTGGATAAGCTTTTAAATCATTGAAGATAGATTTGCGTAAGGCTCGTATTATCACTTAAATTTCAGTAGGAGAGTTTATTTAACAGATGAAAACTTTTCCCGATTTCTCAAGTATGCAGTGAAAGACACGATGTCCATACCTGTGTAAGACTGTCCCCAGAGGTGCTGATGTGGTCTGACTGCACCACCTGAAATGCACACCTTAGTTGGTGCTGTCACAACATGTGGGTACAAGCCCTTGGTCGGGATACTGCCCTTGATGAATTTGCTGCAGTGCAGCTCCACTGAGCGTTAGTTTTTAAAGCAGTTAACGCCTTCTGCTTGTAAACAGGGATTAGAAACAAATGCCTGGCGTTAGAGCCTCAGCTTAAATGAGCTGCAAAGTTCAATACAGGGTGAATGGAAGTTCCTAGGGGCTTCAAACACAAGGACATTTTCCTGCTGCTCTCACAGGTTTATAAGCGAGTGGTGGACCACTGCAATTGGTGTTGCTATGCCATTGCAATAAACTGGGGATTTGATTCCAGGACTCCAACACTGGGAGAGTTGCTCAAGTGCAGACTCAGGGCTGACCGGGGGCAACACTTCTGAAATCATGCCACATGGAGATGTTCCTGATCCTTTCATTCCGTTACAGGATTTGCTAAATAATTGCCTTTTTTGATCTAGGAATAGCAGTTACAATTTGCTGCTGGTCAGGGAACAGTTAAGCCTTCCTCCAGGGCTATTTTTAAATGTGGCAACAACTGTCTTAAGTGTTTGTAATCTGTCCAGAAATAGACACCACTTATCAAGAACTCTAAGCAAAGAGAAGAGCCTTTTTCAGGAATTCCCACTCTTCACAGGCGTTTTGTTTGGAGATCACTTTCAGCCCAAGGACACTTGTGGCTGCTGGCAGTCAGCTCGGTGACCCCGGTGCTGCCGGAGTGGGCAGGAGCAGCACCTTCCGGAGCACAGGTGGCTCCACAGTGGCTCCAGGAGGGCACAGCACAAACCCACGCTCACAAAACTCAAGGTCTGTGCAGGCCAGGACAGGGAGTTCTCCCAAGGCCAACTGGAGCCAATCCAGCATGGTCCTGCTGTGTGGACATCCCTGCCACTGTGGAGTGTGCATCATGCTTGTAGTTTGTGTCCGCATCTTATCACTCATGCTGAGCCTAATCACTTATCAGGCAATTCTAGTGCGAACAGCAGTTTTGTACTTCAGTGGCACGTCCTGTTAAGTTCAAACCAGCCAGGCCACACTCATTATGTCAGGGAGAAGGGAAAAAAATCTCCACAATTATAAGACTTCCCCAGCTTTCTTCCCCCTGCTTCAAAGCAGTTCATTCTTTGGGGGGTGCTCGGCATTTGCAGAAAATGTGTCTGCCTTCCCGATTCCTCATCACACGTATTGGGTTATTTTTTATATTTCATGTTGAGTGCTGCTGCATTATGTGCAAGCATCAGAAATAGCCTCTGGAAAATGTGTAAGTCAGCAAAGGCCTGGCTCCCTTGGTCAGCGCCTGTGATGGGCAGTGCATCTGCCCACTGCTCACAATAGCTGCCTACCACGGAGGGAAGAGCCACACTTCTTGTCTTCTGTATCCCTGTGTCAGTGTCCCACTATACCCAGGAAGCTGAGCTCTAGGCCTCTAATTTTAGGCAACCCAGAGACCTTTTTATGCCTGCAAGGCTGGATTAGGTTTGGGGTTGAGTCTGAAAGTGGAATCAGCTGTCTTTGTAAAACCATGGATGTACGGGAAGGTGCTCGAGTGTAACTGGAACACCATTATTGGAACTGAAGGGTGTGTTTGTACAGCATTCAGGGAGCCTGGCAGGTTTTCAGGCTTCAGACTACAAAACAACTAAGGTACCCATACATAGGTCCCTGGAGAGAATATAAACCTAAATATTACAGGCGCATTCTTGACTTGCTGAATCCAATGTACATTTTGCCTTACTTGAGCAGGATAGAGCCCTTTGAGGTGTTATTTTCCCACTGGAAACTGGAAAATTATTATTTTAAAATAGAATAGAAAGCAGCTCAGTGTAGGCAAGACACTGTCATTTGCCAGAGACATTTCTGGCATACCAGCAAGAAGTAGTACTTTAAGCCGGAATTGAAAATGCAGTTTTCTGTGCCAGGGGTTGAAGATTATAGCTGCCTGTGATTTCTGCGTCTGATAGTTCTGAGCTGTGAAGGGAACAGTTCATTCTCAGCCAGCTCTGATATGTGAGAATCCTGGGATCTGTTTTAGAATATCCCTGAAAGTTAACACCGAAGTTGCAGCACCTTGTGAGCAGTTCGGGAGGTACAGCCAGACCTGAATTACACACCTTGTGGGACACAGCAGTGTTCACCAGCACTGTTCTTAGCAGGAAGGCAAAGAAGTCACTTTGCAAAGTGGCGACTTGCTTTTGATTAAGCAGACTAGTACATAATATTAATTTAATGATGAGTTTGTGACAGCATGTTTTTCCCTTATGCTGCCTGTCAGCATTCATCCCAGTGGTTTTTTTTAATCACTAGATAAAAGTGAAAAGAATGACCTTCAAAGGAACTGGACTTCAAAACAAGGTTATGGGAAGTGCCAGGGACTGATAAGACATCTATGAGTGTAATGCACCTCTGCATTGAGGCCCTGTTTAAGAAAAACAAAATACACAACCCTGCCACGGTTCTCTTGAGGGCAGGAATTTAAACCACAGGTGTGTAATGAAGGTGACAGTGGGTGGCTGCATGTTGAAAAAGTACAAGAGAAGAAAAACGGAGAGAAAGTACTTAAAAATTCTGATTGTGGCAATAGAAAGGTATCAATTATGTAATGATTTACTTCGCAGATAGATAGATAGATAGATAGATAGATAGATAGATAGATAGAGCCCAAAAGAAGTTGTAGCCAAGTATGTAGATTGAGATGAAATAGCACCCCAAAGGCTGTTAAAGGGAGTTCAGTTCAGCTGTTTGCTGGCTCCAGCCAAAGGACTAAACAAGGACAGGAGAAGTAAGTTGAGATGAAAACATTACTTTTGTTAGGTCAATATGCTACACTATCTGTTTTTAATTAGGCCATGACAGCGAATCTCTGCCTCTCTTGCACTGCTCATATATTCAAAGATCATCCAGAATATGCTAATGTGAGGCTTTTAGTATCCTTTTAGAGACACATTTAGCATATTAAAAGCATATTCTGAGCATTAGCAAGACATAGTGAACTGGTGGTTCACAGTCAGCCAGACCTGGAGTTTACTGAGGCCACAGGATGCTTGTGTCCTGTAACTTATTACTGTGTATACTTTTTAAATTGAAAGCAGGTCACTATTTTCCTTGCTAATTAAGGCTGGAAGCTTATTCCACTGTGCCCATCCACTTTAATGTGCTGCTCAATAAAATCCCTTTTCTTAACTGAGTTATTCAAAACATGTAAATGTTTCTTAGCTTCTTTTCCATCAAGACAATCATGACTAAGTAATCATAAATGGTGAGTTCATCATTTAGCCACTGTTAGTCAGAATTTGGACTTCATAGAAATTCAGACCAGAGGGAATTGCTATGTCCACTGGACTCTAGCTACTGAGTATGGAGCCTCCCCCAGTTATTAAGACATTCAGAATTGCAGCAGACTGGGGGATCCTCATTCATTCCTCCTCCTTCCCTGAAAGTAGTCAAGCATTTTCCCTCCTCTCTGAGTGAGTGGCATTCCCTTAGGATTCTGTGGCTTCTCTGTGCTGCAGCAAGGTCTCTTAGCCCCTTTCCATCCTGCTTCACCGCTCTCCAAGAACAGGCCACCTTTGGATGAGCAATGGCTAACAGCAAACCTGTCTGAAAGCAGGAGGAACCCTTGAAAGGGTGTCCAGGGATGGGAATTATGATATGTAAACAGGAAATATTCCATATCAGAAATGGCAATAGGTTTTGTGCAGGTAGATCCCATTGTGTTGTATTAACCAGTTTCCTACACACCTCCTCCTGGGGTACCTGTTGGCCATGATACCTGGTTTGAGGAAAGTAGAGGAGCAAACTTTTGTTATTCACTGACTTCCAGTCCAAATTAGGAAATGGTGGATTTGGTTCTCCAGAGGAGCTAGGAAATTAATGGAAGGAGATGCAGAAAAAGAAATTTCTGCTGTTAGAGATGCAGATGGGGGGGAGGTCGTGTGAGGGCAGCAGTCACTGAGCCCCGTGTGCTTCTGTCCCTCTTCATTTCTCAAGTACTTCTGGGCCCTAATGAGCAGATACTGCCTCCTGTCCTCTGGAAATGCTTCGGGCTTCTTTGAAGGTGTGTTTCCTTCCCTTGTGCTTCTGTGACTTTATGTGAAAGATAGTTAGTTATTCCACCTTTGCTTGTTCACTCCTCTGAAGGATTGTTTCAAGAGCCAGCTTGGAACAGGACACTAAAGACTGCAGGCATTTTATAGAATTAAGTAATTTCAAAATTACCATAGCAATTTGCATAAATTTCTGTGTAATCACTTTAATACATTTTCAGGCTCCCCAAGGCAATGTTTTAAGGCATGTTACATAGTAAAAGTGGGATGAAACAAATGAATGCTCATGCACGTCGGGCAGGATTTTCCAAACCAGTCGGTGTTGGTGGTATTCTGGCAGGATTTTGTGTCACTGAAGTCCTTGATGAAAATCTCCCCAGATCCCTGCTGAAAGCCCTGCCCACAGAGTGGGGCTGCAGAGGTGCTGACCCCAGAGGCCTGCAGGGTATGAGCACAGTCTAGTCAAGAGTTTCCTCTAGAAGCAGTCCATAGACTTCAATGTTATTGTTTGCATGTTTTAGTTTCAAATGCTCAGGCTCTTAGAGGGCTAGGCCTCCTGTGACCCCACAGTTCCCAAAGATCATCTCGCTGTGAAGGCTGGGAAGGGTGTGATTTATGCGGTTACATCTCCTGCATGAAACAGCCCAAAAAATGGCCACTGATCCGTGTGCACTGGCAATGCCTGTCTGGTTTTTGAAGGAAGGCTTCCACAGCAGAGCTTTGCCTCAGCCCTGGTCATTTGCTGGGCTGGCAAATTTTTCCATTTCCCATTCAGAGCACATGAAGCATTCCTGCCTGAATTCCTGTGGTGTTACTGGTCATGTCCAGCATATTTGTCTGCTAGAATGATGAGCCTTTTCCTACCCAGAGTCTCTTCCCTGTGTTGGTATGTGTGGCTTGTGATCAGGCCAGCACTTAGCTCTATTTCAGAAAAGAGAATGGATGGAGATTCAGAAGCCTTTCACAATAAATCATGATTTCCAGTCATTATGGCTCATTTCTGAACCTTATTCAGTTCATTTTATTCAGATTTTGTCACTAAAACTAGACACAACACTCCAGGGTGCTGCATTGGGTAGCCATGCTGAGAGCCCCCTTTGCACAGAGCCCTGCTTCTTGATGCTGTGACAGCCCTGGCATTATTGGAACTGTTCCCTGAACCATCTTATTGGTTGTGTTGGCTCTTCAGGTGGGGTTCAGCACTTGGCAGCCCTGTAATTTCTGCTTTCTTTTGGTTATGCCCAAGTTTAGTGTAGCTTTGGCTGGAGGGCAGAGAGGGCTCCATGATGGTGTCTGTACACTTGGTCAGTGCCTCACGAAATTGGTGTGACTCAAGAAATGCATCATGAGCACTGTAGAGAAGCTCCTCTGTGCAAAACTGCTCTGGAACAGATTTTGCTGTGCATCACAAGAGTTACTGAAGATGATCAAAGTCACACTAAGCATTTAGAGCAGACTACAACAATTATTTCTTTATTTCATGTGTCAGTCTCTTATTGTTCCTTGTTCTAGGCCGTCTTATTTTAAATCTGTACATTTTCAAAATGGTTTCAATGTTCTGTCACTAAAGATTCAGCTTTTTTAGTGAAGCGTCAAAGAATCAGTTATTGGCTGACTTTCTGTCTTGGCAGAAGAAGTGCTTACCTTTCAGCTTCTTCTCTGTATAACAAATCTACTTCATTTTCCCTTTGTTGGGCTTTAAAAGAGTACAGTTTGTTAGGGTCTACTGTGCAGTAAATTAATTTCAAGTCTGAAACTGAGAACACTTTCAACAGGAAAGAAATTTTAGGAGCTATACATCTGTGTATGCACTTTTTCTTTCTTTTTTTTTGTTTTCCAAGAATTAGGGAAGGCATGAATTGGCCTCAGCATTACATGTTTATTTCTGTTGTAGTTTCAATAGAAATTTCTGTAAAATAAACTTTGTATACACCCAGACATGCACACACATGGCATGTACTTTTATGGATACTTACAAGAAGTCCTATTTAAGTTTAAAAATGTTCAGTGTAAAAGCAAAAATGCATTTCTTTAGTGATGGGTAGATCTCATTTGAAATGTGATTTGCTGCTTTTCTTATTTGGGTTAGTTTAAGTCTCATATGCTAGCTGTTGAAAAAAACCTATATTTTAGCTTCCGAAGAAATTGAATTCAGCTAATTGAATAATCTCATCTTTTTGTTTATCCATGGAAGAGTTACCACTTTGTGTAGCATTGAATTCAAGATGAGGTTTGCATATTGGCGAGGTGATTCTACCACAGTGATTTGTGCTGGAGAAGCTTTGCTCAAATCCTCCCAGCAACCCTCCATTAACACCCACAGGCTCTTTAATTTTTGTTCCAAACAAAATAGAGGAAGTGTGTGTGGGAAATCAGAGGAGTAATTAAAATGGCAAGACATAGGAAGCAATAGACCTCAGCATCATCAAAGCTTTACTTTACAGAATTCTCCAATTTAAAGCTGGCGCTTGCAAAGGTATAACACCAAGATAATTAAACTTGTTTTTTAGTTTGGTCACTTTGCCTGTTATCCTGCTTATTTGGGTGGTATTTTATTAATGATCTCTCAAGAGAAAACTACTGTAGCTGGCAAATTAATGAAATATTAATAACAACCAAAGCGATGTGTGTGTGATTCCACACTGGAGAAGCCTGACCTGAATGTGCTCTGCGCTCGCTGTGCTCCGTGAGCAGGAAAGTCAGCACAGAGCCTGCCGTGAGCCCAGTGTCCCCAGGGACACTCCTGGGTGAGCAGGTGGGGATCCACAGGTAAATCAGAGTTACGGGTGGGCAGTGAAGCAAGATCCACAAACCTGCTGAGCAGAAAAGGCTAAAAATGAGCTAAAAGACCAAACCCGACAAGATTGGGCCTAAGTGAACAAAATCTCCGTGAAGGTCTGGAGGCAAAGAAATGGAACAGAGCTGTAAACATGATTCCAAGAGAATCTGGCAGGGAAGAGAAAGTGACAGAGAAGCCCATCTTGGTCCTGAGATGACAGAAACATCCCAGTGCAGCAGATAACCCTGTGAGCACCTTCCCTGATTTTTTAAAATATCCATCCCCTGTTGCTCTGCAGGGGAAGAGTTGCTGTTCTGTGGTAAGTGCCAAAGCCCCTTTCCCTGGTGTATTTCTCACAGGACACCTTTGATTTTTAAGTTGAGGTGAAAGCTGTGTCTTGGAGTTCTTTTCCATTGGTAACCTTAGTTTGCTTGCCCTGGTCATGAGAAACACATGTAAAGAAACTGCAGCTTTCCTGGAGCAGGCTTGAGGCAGAGGTGTGATGCAGTAACAGTTAAAATAGCCCAAACAGGGTTTGTGAAACTTGCTAGTTAAAATTTTTGCAAGGCCTCTGGCAAAACAAAAGCTTTTTGGAGTCATTCCACCTTGTTAGCTCTGCAACTGTTTATGTACCTCCATGTACTTAAAACACAAACTGTTTAAAAATAACAGCATTGGGAGGATGGCCCAGATTTTTGAAGAATAACAAGTCATTTCCAATTCCTCTGAACCCTTCTCCTCTTTCCCTGAGTGTGCAGCATTTCCTTAGTTTAGAAGCTTTTTGATCATTTCAGAAATTAACATTGCAGCGGGTTCTGAAGGGATGTGCTCATCAAGGAAACCAATTCAGATAACAAAAAGGCACAACTGTTCGTTGTCTCTATCATCATGGGGAAAAAAAGACCCTGCAAGCTGATCAGAGTTCTCCATAGCTGCTGGCTCCCAGATACTGCCTTCTGTCCTTCCCACCCTCCCCTTCCCAGCAGCTCTGTGAGCAAGGGCACCATGGAGATGCTTCCTTGTTGGATGTGGTGCACGATAGGAAACATGGCATTGGTCACTGCAGACCCATCTCGGCTTCCGTGATGGAAAAACTTCGCTTCCAGCTGGCCAGATTACCTGTAGGTGACAGTCTGAGGAAAGGGGAGGTCAGAGAGGGAATGAATGTGCATGCTCTGGAGGGTTTTTCCCTGCTAGATGGTTAGATAAATAAGGAAGTGGAAGGAGTCATGCAGCCTAATAGGTTTTCCTTGGGAGACCTTGGGCTTACACCTTACTTCTGACACAGGTGAGTTATCTCTACTGCTCTTACCTTGTTTCTCCATCTGTAAAGCAAACCAGCAGTAATCCTTTTAGGATTTCCCTTTTCTTTTTCAGTGGTGGTACTCCTCTTTGGATTTCCCTTTTCTTTTCCTTGTGCCCACACAAGCTTGGGGTCAAAGGCTGTCCCTCCCATGGGTTTCCTGTGGTGGCTGAAGCCTTGGGTTGCCCTGTAACCAGAAACAGCCTTGAGTGTTTGGGTTTTCCCCACTTCTGAATATGAAGCCACAAGACAAAAGGCATTTTAGCAAGGGATATATTTGTGCAGGTACTTATGCACACACTCCCAGTAGCACAGGGAGTGAAGCTGCTGAAAAATAAGCTGTTGCCAGTCTGGCCTCTTCACTTGTCTTACACCCAAGTGCACACAGCAGTGTTAGTGACTGTTGATGTGGAAATGTTCTTTCAAACCAGGCATTCATAATTAAACTGAGATCAAATACTCAGCCTTCACTCTGGTGCTAATGATGTGCAATATCTTCCTTTTCTTGTATTATTTTTTCATGTTTGTGTGTGTGTGTATTTTTGCAGCAAGTTGGAAATGATATTTTTAGTCAAGAGGACTAATTAATAATTCATTCATGAATAACGATGAAAGTAGCTGATTAAAATGTATGTCTAGCTTCAAAAGGAATAATCTTCAGAAGTTATAAGTGTTTATAAAGTCCATCTCACCCCCCATCTTCTCTTCCCAGCCTCTGTGCAACAGCTGTTGTTATTCCCATTCACAGGTATCAGGCAGTAATTACACTATGGAATGTGATCCAGAGTAATACAGTTGCAGTTACAAAAGGTGGAATATGAGGGAAATCAGCTGCAAACCTTCCTTTAGCCTTGTGTCTCTTGGTTCAGGGGGACAGTGTTGGATGATGTTCTGCCTACTAGTTCTCAGTGTCTGTATTTCTCTCCTTTACTCTTTCTTTGGAAGGAAAAGATATAAAACCCTGAAAACACAACACAAGGAGAAAAACTAAAAAGAGAAGAGGGATCAAAGTCTTTCATGAACGTAATGTGTGTAAAACCACCTGCAGGGGCAGATTTGTTACGGTACATTTTTGCAAAAATCATTAACTTGTCATGGCAAAATGGAAAAACTAATAAAACAGCAGTAAAAACAAGTTAAATTCTGAGCCTGGAGGACCAGCTTGTCTAAAAAAAATGACACTTTTTTTAGGGGTCGGCTCTTACTTTCTCCAATCCTGTGTGACCATGGCCCTTTCCCTTTTAGCCTAGCCCTTTTCCAGACCTCAACATTTCTGTAGTGTTTTGTATTTGACATGTGAAGAACACTCATTATTACCCTTTCCCCTCTAGATGATCCTTTTTTTTTTTCTCCATCCTGTTGATGCAGTGGTGGTTGTACATAAAATTATAGCTTATTCCACTGTCCTAGTCCTTTCTGCTGCTCTCAGCTTATATCCTTAGCTCGAAAGTACTTGAAAAAGTTCCAACAAGTTTTCAGGCAGAAGAGCACTTAATGAGGCCTCTTCTGTTGTATCATGTCTTCCTGAGCTGCAAGTCCTTATTTTTTGTTAGTGTGGATATGGTTATTACTCCTTGTGAAACAAAGTCACATTACATGCACAGCTGGCAATGTTCAACTCCTAATAACTCATCTGTGTTTGCATTCTGAACTAAATGACCTGAAAAATTGTGGGTTAAAATGGAAAGGAGAAGGAGGAGAGGGTAGACACATTAGAAAGAAGAGAGGTTCAGGAATGCATTCAAACCTGAGAAATCTTAATTTTCCAGCCCATCTAGAACAGGAAAGCCATTGAAAGTGTAGGACTAGATGTTCATCAAATGCAAATAGACATGGTTCACTGGTTATAAGGGAGCTATGCAAATATCTATCTGCTGAGGATGCAGCCCACCTTCTTCTTTTTTTTAAGGCATTTAGGAACCAAAGGAAACGTAAGAGAGGTGTTTATTTCTAGAAGCTGTGTTCACCCCAGGTGAGCAGAAGCAGGACGTCAGTGCTGGTGCCCTACACCTTTACTGCCCCATTCAGCCAAACTTCTCCATCAGAATTTGCTCCTGCAGGAAGGCACCTGCAGGCATCACTCATGTTCAGGCTGCTGCCACCAACACCACCTTTTGTGGCTTGGAAGAACTGGACAAGTCACCGTGGAGGCAGCAGTGGCATCTTCTGCTCCTCAGCTTGTCTCATATGCTCCATCCTGCCTGGGACTCATTTCTTCCTGGAACTCATTAAAAAACATGTGGGAAAAGTGGCAGTGAGTAGCACTACAGGCATTTAGCTGGAGTAGCGAAGCATTACAAGTTAGAGTTGCTCTTGTTTATTAATTGGCTTTTTTTTTTCTTTTTGAAATATAAAAACTTCTCTTGGTGAGAGAGCAGCAAGCAGGTAGTGTGATATAATGACAGAGTTGGTAATGAGTTCAGGAGCCCACAGACATTAGCACACACAAAATCTATTGGCCCTCTTTAGAAACAAAGTGTTCTTTGGGGTTTTTTGTTTTTGCTAATTTGTGCCCCAGGGGTGAAGCTCCCAAATGTACTCTTGCAAATGTGAGTTGCACATCCATTGAAATTCCATTGCAAAACTCCCCTTTGCTGCTGAAGGATTAAATGTTACCTCTGCATTTCTGGTTTTAGCCCCTCTGGTGCCATGACATCTATCCTGTGCATTGCACTCCGTGTGTGAAGTGACAGGCTGAATGTTTTTTGAAAAAAAATTGGTTTTAATCTATCAGAGCCCTGAAGTGCATTAAAAAGCTTTTTGAAGAGCTCAGGAGCAACGGAAATTTGTTTGCTGTGCTTTGGGGTTTTGTTAGTCAATGTAAAGCATTCTTCTTTGAACAAGTGACCTTTTTCTTGGTCATTCCACTGTACCATGCTGGCTATCCTGGTAACACAGAGATAGGGTGGACTCTTCTTCAGGATGAGGAGTCTGAAGCTCCTGAGCTCACCAGGGACCAAAAAGCTGCTTTAGGACACGGGTGGTGATATTCACATGCACACACAGATTTTGAAATGCTGAGGTGCTGTTACTGTGGAAGATGCCCTTCAGCACTGTGGGTGGGAATGAATTTGGCTATTTTGATTCTGTACCCCAAAATTCCGATGCAGAGCCTTGACTGATGAAAGCAGTGGACTAATGATTGACATCCCTGGTAGCCACTGTTTTTCTATCACTGGCTTGACCATTTGTGTTTTCTTCTTTGATTATCAGGCCTGGCTTTGATCCTCAGGAGCCTCCTGCCCATCTCCTACTCCTCAAACTAGCTGATCTCAGCCTCTGCTAGTTTTTCAGTAAAGATAGTGCTGCTTCAGTTTCTAGCTCTTTTCTGTTTTGGTGTTAGCACCTCTTGCCCTTTAGGCACATTTATTTTCATCTCTTCCTGATCTCTCTGATGGAACAGTCTTGGTTGTTGCCATAGTCCAGCGGTCAGAGGTGGTTTTGATCTGTCAGTCCAACATCTGTCTTAGTTAAAACCATAACCTGAAATATACTGCAGTCATTCTCTCTGTGAGAAATAAAGCTTTTGGGAGTCTACCAAAAGAAGGCCTGCCCTTATGGTTTGGAGTGTTTAAAGCAAAACTGAAGCATGCTTTGTATCAAACCAGCTCTTGCGGTTCTCCTTCAATCACACTGCCAGATTTTTCTTTTATTACCTTGAAGCAATTTTTCCTCCCTTCTTAACTTCTCCACCCTTTTTCTTTTCCAAGCTTTGCTTATGTCCAAGCTTCTGCTCAAACCTCCTTCTATTTGGTGGTGATCCATAGGTGGCCATAATCTGGAAAATGCTCCTATTGCTTCGCATATATATAAAGCAATTCTTTTCATTATTAATATTTCAGTTGTTAATATTCAATCGTATCTTATTATGCAAAGCTTGTGTCATCCTGAAGAGCCACAGCTTTAGCAGGGTCCAAAGCACCAGACGTTTCTTCTGAGAAGATAAAAATTTGTGATATTTACTGTCAATAAACTTGTAAGATAAAATTGCATCAGCAAGGGGGCAGAAAAGCAGAAAATTGCACACTAAGATGTGTGAAGAGCTTACAGAATAGAAGAACTAGTTAATTGTTTTTCTAAGATGGGTAGGACAGTGTAAAATCTGCAGGGTGGGTGGCTTGTTTCACTTTTGCTTTCTTAACACTTAAAAAGAATAATATTTTTTAAATTGAAAGTAGGACACAAATAAGCTGGTTCCATTGGTTTCATGGAGAAGAGAGAAAACAAAAATTGATGAGCTCAGCTGTTTCTTCCTGCTTAATTCCTGCATTCAAGATGGAAAAAGTTCTTCACAGAGAGGGTGATTGGGCGTTGGAACTGGCTGCCAGGGAGGTGGTGGAGTCACTGTCCCTGGAGGTGTTTAAGGACAGCCTGGATGCGACACTCAGTGCCATGGTCTGGTTGACAGGTTGGTGTTGGGTCATAGGTTGGTCTCGATGACCTCAAAGGTCTTTTCCAACCCAACTGATGTTTTGATTCTGTGATTCAGGCCTCACTGGGACTCTCTGAATCAGAACATTGCCTGGTCACTCTAAAGCAATCAGCACCCAGCCCAATGGCCAGGAGGTAATTTGGGTAGTGAGGAAAAAAGCATGATACTCATCAAGTGACAAAGATGCTGGGAAAAGAAAGACATGATGCTTTTGTCCACAGCAATAAATCTCCCAGCTCTGGATTCTTATTATCTGCAAAGGCTGCTGGTGACAGGGCTGTGATGTCCAGCACCAGTTGGCCTGTGGCTCCACATTAGGTGCAATAGGGATCCGAACTGGTTTTTGACAAATCCTTAGGAAGACTGCCAGAAGTCTTCTGGCACGCGCTAACAACTGGTTTATGGTTCTGCACAAATGTACAAACTCCTGATAGAGGTTAAATGTACTGCATTAGCAACTGTATTCTATTTGATTATATCGTGGGAAGAGAGATGTGATGATTTAGTGATTCGCTTGGGAGCAGTTTGAAAATACTGCAAACTTGACAGATGGCAAAAAGATAGCTTAGCAATGTTGCATTATTCCTATAGTGTTTTAGTTTCTAACCCCTTTGCTTGTTCCGTGTTAAAACAAAAGCACTAGACCAGCACTTGGCATGGCTCTTTGCTGCAGATTTATCAAAGACACGGTTTCTCACCTGGGAAGGCCTTACCTTCATTTCCATACTAGAAATCACAATGTTGTCTTTCCATGACAAACTGGGAGTGCAAGCAAGACATTCGGCTCCACTGAGTTCAGAGTGCCAGAGGAACCCAACTGCTGCTTGGTTTCTTTGTACTCCACACAGGAGCTGAACTGAAAATGTGGGTGGTGGTGCACAAAGCCAGTTTGCCTCATAGCCCCTGCTCAGAACACGCCTTCCTACACCTTTTGATGTGGAAGGCTTTGAGTATGTGCTAGGGGAACAGGTAGTCACAAAACCATGTGCTTTCCTGCAGGATCCCACCACAGAAGAGTACTAAATATGCAAGTCTCATTACAAACAGCCTTAAGGTAAAGAAATAAGGAATGGTGAGATCCCAAACTGGCCCCAGTACAACCAGAAAGGCTGGGGCACTGCTCTCAGCAGGCTGGCTGGTGGTCCTGGTCCAAGTTAGTGCCACTTACGGGCAACATAGTCCCTTGGATGAGAGTCAGCTGCCATGGGCTCGCTCCGGGTCTCTTCTGCCCACATGGCTCAGCCTGCTGCCCAAAGGAAGGAAAGGAAAGGAGGGGAAGCGGCAGGGTTAAAACTATCCCCACACTGTTTTGTTCAAGGCTTTCTCTCTTTCTGAGGCCCCCTACCTATCTGTCCAGTGCAGCTGTGAACATCACAGGCAGAACAGGGGCCTGAGTGAGGATGGTCTGGCCCCCACAACCAGCTGTGAGCCTTCAAACTCTTTATTCTCAGGTCTGGAACTGGACAGAACTCTTGGCAGATTCCCATTTCTAAAGCTACCAATGTCTATAAGGTGTATCCCCATGCCTACTATGTCACATTGTGAGATGTGTCATTCATCTTTTTCTTGTTATTTGCACTTACTCTTGGTTTTGCCAAAAGAAACATTTTCTTTTCGCCCCTCTGCAGGGTTTTTTGTACTCTTTGCTTCCCTTTTTTGATTCTTTCCTCTTTCCATCATATGAGGCAATGCTTGTAGTCTTTTCATTCTAAAAAATAAATCCAAAAATGGAAAAAAACCTCCATGTTTTGACACTTTGTGTTATACAAACATATTCTTCAGGGCAAGCATATTTTGTACATTAAGGAAGAGAATAACTTTTACACTGCAACTTGCAAGCTGCTGTGGGATGGAACAAGTAGTTTCAGATATGGTAAAATCATCCATGTGGAAAACCAAACTGTTAAATGTTCCAGACAAGACAGCCTTTCAAATCCTGGCATGGAGACCAGTAAATATCCAGTAATTCTGTCACCACCAGTTGTTTGACTGAGGGCAAAGATACATCAACCTGTTGCCTTAAAGGGCCATTGTGTCACAGAGGTGTCTGATTAAGATATTCTCTATTATTTGAACTGCAGCTGCTTACCAAGGGACTGAAATAAATCAGCACTGGTGGGAATTTCTGAAGCAGCTGAGCTGGTATCTTGGAAGCATCGTGGCACAGAGGAGCTGAAGCTGTGGCCCCCCTGGCCCCAAGTCCAATGAGCTGAAGTGTGGTCAGGGCACACGGAGCTGCTGGGATGTGCCAGGCACGGCAGGGTGCTGGGCGAGGGTCCCCACAGTTACAGCAGTAAGATAGGACAGCCTCTGTTCTATCTTCATCCTGGTTGCCCAAAGCTCCCAAGGAAAGGTGGCTCAGCTGAGCCATGTGGGAAGTGGTGGAGGGAAAGTGTTTGTGGTTGCTGTGCCCATCGTCCTTTCAAGTGCTTGTTGGGGAGGAAGATTCAGGGCCTGGAGGGAAAGGTAGTGTGAATTCAGTGCTGTGTTGACAGTCAGAGAACCCCTGTGAGCTGTGGTGGGAAGATGGAAGGGGTCTGCTCCAGGGTGTGTTAGATGGGCTTTGGGGGAAATGGAGATTTCCTGCTTTTTTGTTCTTGTGCATATGCCTCGTCTTCTGAAAGGCCGTGGTGACAGGAAGTGGGAGGTGATACTCTGAAGGTGTTTTGAGTAATGGTGGGGTGTTACATGGTTTTCTGAGAAAAATGGCTCAGTCTCATCTTCTGCCTGGTGTTTCAGTGAAGGAGTGACAGAGGATTAATCAGACGTGACTCCTCTGGAGGAGATGCGCTTACACTGCTAACTGCAGGGTGGCTGGAGTTACGTCTTCAGCCTTTGGCAGCTCTGTATGAGTTTGCTCTGCTCGTGCCCACAGCTGAATCTGAGCTGTGTCTGTTCAGTAACACAGAATTCTCTGTGTCAGAATACATTAGCCCAGGTCTAGCACTTCCGAAGCACATACAGAGCTCTTGGGGGACTCGAAGCACGGATAATGCTTGCTTATCCGTACGAGAGTAGTACCTATTTAGAAAGGCACTAAACTTTTTAACTAGCTCAAAATGAGACAGCTTAGCCACCAAGCACAGCCCAGCTGTGCAGCACAGTAAATTACCCCGTTTGGAATGCCCATGTGTGACAGCTTGCCAACTGACAGCATCCACGAGCTGGTCCCTTCCCCTTGGCCCCCAGCCCTCGGGAGAAGCAGGGGTTTCTGTGCTTGGGGACCAAGGAATCCTTTCTGATATTGTGTGACAGAGCAAAAGCCTTTGGTCTGCACATCGCTGTTCCCTGCAGATGCCTGAGATGGGCATTTGGGGCAGGGTTCTGCTGTATTTTTCTGGGTGTCTTTGAGAGGCTCCGTGGGTCACGGGTTAAGGCCTCGCATCCTACATCCAAAGGCTGTGGTGCATCCAAAGGCCGTGGTGCATCCAAAGGCTGTGGCTCTGGCTGTGGTGCTCCCACAGCCACTCTGTCTCACTGCCCTTTGTGTCTCCATGCTTTTATTTCACCTGCCTTGTCCATCCTCTGTACCACCTGCCCAGGGCAGAGGCAGTCATGCATACTCTGTGTGCAGGAATTCTTTGTGGAATGAAGAGGAGGTGGTTTTATGCTATCATTGGTAATAAACAACATCACAAGATAGCAACAAATTGATTTTTTTAATCATTTCATCTTCTTACCCTACTATTACATGGGATTATTCTGTCTGTTAACCTTTCAAGCTATGGTGCTAATTTGCTTTATTGCTTAAAAACCAATGTGAATTTCCCTCAGGCTGTTCCAGAAATTGCTTGCTTTGTTATCAAAGGATCAACAATTCACTGAAGACATCTGCTTTTTTTTTTTCCTCAAGCTGTTTTAAGAAGTATATAGAGATGTGTACAAGGAAGAACTACTGAAATAGTTTAGAAAGTACTTTCCCTCCTGTACCAAGCTGTTCATGGTGCTGTGCAACAGTAGTACTACCCCAAAATGCTCACTCATCCCTGGAATGGTGTGTTGTCCCAGGCACCAATACAAATCTTGGCACAGAGACTTAAGATTTGTATTTTATTCTCTTTTGTACTATAAACTGAGCAGAGCCAAGAAAAAGGTGAAAAGGTGCTGAGGGAGATTTCCAGTGAGTGCTGGGTTGGTTGGTCGATTTAGTGATGGCACATGTGAGCAGACAGGCTAATGCTCACTGTAAGTCCCCTCCTCACAGGTTGTCATCGCACAGATGAGAAAGACTAACACCACAAGCATGAAACGAGGAGTAATAAATACATTTGTAGACTGCTGGCTGGTCCGTGGAACTCCCTGCTGCAGTCAGGAGTGTAGCAGGCGTGAGTAATGTTGGTGCTTTCACCTCTACAGTGCTCTTCCGAGCATGAATCTGCTGCAACTCCCCATTAGCAGGAATCCATTTCCCTTAAAATCAGACACTTCTTTCCCACATTGTGTAACAACAGAAGAGGGAAGGACATAGAAGGAAACCTAGTCTGAGCTGTGTTGACTGTTTCTGTGCGCTCCTTTGCTGCTCATGCTTTGTGACTTAAGCTTTTGCATTTGCTTGAGTTTAAGCTCTCAGAGTGCCCCTTTGACTGAAGCTGGGTTTTTTTCCAGATATAGCTGCAGGAGCAGTGTTTTGGGTACAAGCTATTCTTCCTGTCTTTAGATTTATGTTAGACATAGAGTTTTTTTGCCATGCCCAACTATCCAGGGTTCACTGAAGACATGTTGTAATTAGTTCGTTTGTTTGACATGATACTTCTAAACGACCTTCTGTGAGAGCAGCAGTGTGCAATTGTCACCTGCTCAGGTCTGCTTTGGTTGTGTTGCTCTTCTCTTTGTTCTCACTCCTCTTTATGATTTAATTGGAATTCAGCAACGACCCTGACGGAAATGAAGACAAGGATCCAGGCAGGAGAAAGGAAGGAATGTGAAAATGAACCATAGTATAAAGGAAGCTTTTGTAAATTGGATGCCACAGAAGGTGAAATCTAAGCAAGTAGTTTTTCCTGAGAGCATCTGATTTCATTCTTCATCTGCTTACCGAACTTAATGAGTACGACTGTTGTTAACACTGAGGCTATTTTGTGTGACCCATTTTGTCTGTCTAATACCTCTGAGTCGTGTAAACACCTCTGCCAGGGAAATGGGGCTGTTGGAGACCAGCTTCCAAGGGCATGGCAGAACCACCTCTCTCGCCTGGACTTTGTGGCCAGAACAACTCGTCTGCCTTGACTGCTACGCTCCTGCTTCTCATTCTGTGATTTTGGCTGGCAGGGAACTAAGCTAACCCTTATCTCCCTGAAAAATTTAGTAAAGATTTGAAATCACTTGTGCTATACAAGTGATCCACCAACCTAATCGAAGAGCTATAATGAGATTTTCACATTTCTGACAGATTACTTTGCATATGGTTTTCAAAAGTCTGTAACCTTCTTCAGTTAAATTCATGGGATATTTTAATTTTTTAATTAAAAAAACAATTTCACTATTTTTGCAAGGGAATTTTCAGAAGTAAGAAGTACTTTCCTGTGTCTATAAACCAGGAATAGCCCTTTCCATGTGTGACAGTAATAACCTAGCGGCTGAAAAAGCTAAAATTTTCATCATGGGGAAGGAAGTCAGGCTCTGAGCTATTGGTTTTAGCTATATGGAAGCAGTTTATCAAAGAACTCCTTCTATATTTAGCAGATTTTATATATGTTATGTTTTACATTTATAAACAGGCAGGAATGTATAAATATCGGTTTTTTTAATTCAGATTTTTCCTGCATTTTGCTTGCACTTGCTGCTAATCACTAATACATTTGTGTCAGAAAGAAAACATTCTCCATCTTCTCCAAGTATGATTTCAGCTATGAAATGAGAAAAGTGGTTTTATTATGCTCCTTGTAGAGCTATTTGCTTGGAGACCTAAGTTCTCCTTCTGATTCAGTGTCTTTGCATCTTCTGGAACAAACAAAAGGAAAAGAAAAACAGAAGAGAATTACAGAACAGCAGTAGTTTCTTTAACTGGAAGCAATGTACCAATTATTCCATCTGGCTACGTTGACACCTTTTCATAGTTTACTGCTCATTTGGAAATGATAGTCACAATTCCCTTGTGCAGAATGCTCTCATCCTTCTTGTCAGAAGAGCTGACAAGAAAGCCCAGATCTCACAGGGCTTCAGGGCAGCTCTGGGCTGGGCTGGCTCCTGTGTGTCCCTTCCCAGCAGCCAGGACAGAAATGTGTCTGGGAACAGGTTACCACAGTGGCCCCTACACCTCCCCAGAAATTGTCAGTGTCATCAAATCAAAATTTTATGTCAATTGGGGCTGATGTTGATGGATTTCTTTCATTTAATTGAGGGAATTGAATCATTGTCAACAAGTATTTTAAATTAAGAAAATGAACGTCCTCCAAACTTATCTTTATTTTCAAATACATTGCTCTAGTAGATGGAATGGACATGCCAATACTCTCAATTCAAGTTAACAAAACACTTGGTATCATTATTTCAAAAAGAATTGTTTCAAAATTGATCTTCCAGTTGGCTTTAACCCCATTGATAGGTATTTTTGGGAAAGCTCTAAAATTTTCAGAAATCTCTCCTCCAGTATTCCCAGCCCAAGAAGAGAAGTGCAGTTGTCTCAGCTGGAAGAGGGTGCATCTGAGGAGTTGAAAATCAGACTCTGCAGGTTTTGAAGACCCTTGAAGGACACCAAGAGCCTCTGTGCCTGCAAACAGGAGGGAGGAACAGTGCTGGAATGGAAGCAGTTTGGTGCTCCGACACAGCTGCTTCATACTGCCCCTCCCTTCCACACTGCCAAGCTCCAGTATTCCAGACACTGGATTGTGACAGCTGTCAGTCAAACTCAGCTGAGTGTCAGCTGGCAAAATGCCACTGTGCACTACTGCCTGTAGCACTACAGAATTGTGCCCAATTATCATAAAAGACAGCAAATTTAAAGCCATCTCGGTGTCACAGCTTAATTTCTAAAGAAATGGTGTGGAGGGCAGTGTATGGAGCTACGAAATCTTGGCAAGTTATTGCCTCTGGACCAGGGAGCAACCCAAATCATCATGGACTTCTTCATGTATTTGCAGGGCGAATCCCACTCTTGCTCTGCTTGATGCTGTCCAAGCCAGTCCTGAAAACAGGAGGGATGGGAGGAGTGGGGGGAGCAAAGGGGGTGTGTAACTGCCTCATACACCCCCAAAAAGATGCATTTTCTCAAGAAGTTCTGGTTTAAACATTCCCCCAAGAAACATCCATCGGGTTCAAAAATTTCCAGAGAGCTCTGGTGCAAAACAATGTGATTAAATTTCAGAACTCCTTTAAAACTGCAAGATGGGGGGAAATGCTCACAGAGAGGTGCAGGCAGACACATGGATTTGCTTTGGAAATGGAATTCAAGAAGGAACTAGTTTGACAAGTACTTATTAAAGCCATAACTGTGGAATCTTCAATTCTGAAATTAGCTTCCCTGCTCCAGGAGAAATGTCTTTGCTCCCTGTTTTATTTTTCCTTCCTTATGTCTCCACAGGAGTGGCCTTGTGCAGGAATTTCTAACCAGCTATCTCTCACCATGTTTTGTGTATGTTTTGGGCAAAGAGGACTTTAGCCTAGGGATCAGATGATTTACAGAGTGGAAAAATACTGCTTTATAATAAAAGGAGGATATTGAATAAACCCCAGATTTAATACCCGACCTAACAGAACACCCTGATGAATGTAATTGCATTTTAAGCATTCTGATTGAATTTTTGATCCATATTGCATTTGTTTTGCTTGTGAATCTTTTATGGGGGGGAAAAAGTGTCTGGAGATTAAAGGATTACCGAGTTCTTAAGAAGCCAAGGCAGCTGCTAAAGCATCTGAATATTCTTGCCTAAATTTGGTGGGAAAGCTGTATTAATACTTTCTATTCTAGCAAGCCCAAATAGCCCAGGGGAAGGGGGACAAGGGAGAAGAGCTGTAAGGGACAATTGCTTCTACAGGTGAACAAACTGCAGGATATTAGCAAGAGCTAGAACAAAACAGTGCTGTAATTGAAATAAGAACTCATCTGGAATGATTATGGGGGAGGATGAGGCTTTTCTTTTTTTCTCTCTAATTTTCTGATGAGGTGGAAAGAGTGAGCAGTACACTCAGTTTATAAGAGTCACTCACTTCTGTTTTCTCTTAGTGGCAGGGTGTGTGGGCAACGTGCTGGAGCCTTTAACCCCTAGAAGTAAGGTTCCTGCAGGAGACATGGAGACAACAACTGCCTTTAAAAAAGGGTTTTCAGCAGCAGGGAGGGCTTCAGCAAGCACCTTCAGCACAGAGAGTAAGTGATAGGTTTACCCAGAGGAAGTGATTAAAGTCTTTTAGGGTCAGGGTGTGTCTTTAGGCAGGCAGAGCGCAAAGTGGCTTTGTTTTATACATCCACACAGAGCTGTGAGGAGCTGTGAAACTCTGGTACTGACCAGGAAACTCATCGTCTGCTTGTGCAAAACACTGCTGATTATTAGATCCAAATGGCCATTGCATGTGCACGTAAGAAAAAAAGCAAATAAGCTGCTTTGATTTGGCTGCACACAGGAGCAAAGTCATCATCTCCCAAGGACAGATAAAATCCTACCAAGCACTGTGAGATCCAGGGGGGACTTTCAGGCTTTAGTGGGCTCTCCCAAATCTGTGGTGTGTTTTAGCAGGTGCTGGCTGCCTCTTGAAATCTGCTCCTAGCTGAACAAAACCTCAAAGCAAATCTTAAGAAGCCTGATCAGGGCACACGATAAGCAAAAGGCAAACTCAGCAGTGCTGATGGGGAATGGCTTTTGGCTGGTGGTTTTTGATCTGTGAGAGCAAGAGATCACCACACCTGTTGCAGCTGAAATTTGTTAACAAAATAAAGTGTCATAGTTTTGTTGCTCTGGAATGATACAGGCAATATTATTTTTAGTGTTCCAAAACTGTAGGTTTCATATTTTATCGGTAGCAACACTTTAAAATATGCTTAGCATAATTTCTCTGCCAGTCAAAGCTTCACAAAACACTGAAAGTGAGGACAGAGCTAAAGAGCTGAACAACAAAAGGGGCATTGGAAAAAAATGCCTAGGGAAAGAACTTTTTAATTTCTTCTGTCAAATGCTTTTGATTAGACACACAACATGGGGCTGGGGGGAGGCTTTTTCTCCAAGTCTGGAGTAGGTGGATGAGGTTTGCAGATATTTATAAATGCCAGACTTTCCAAATCGATTGGAGGCGGGTAAATCCCCTGAGAACATTGTAAAGTCCCAAGTGATTTTGTTCAGGACAAAGAAACCCCTTAGACATGAAGGCAGGGGTAAAAATCTGCATTAGACCTAGAGAGCAGTGAAACATTCCAAGGGGAAAACTGATGCCTTGGTGAAACCTCTGGCTTGGTTTAAAACCAAACTGAAGTGAAGCATTTTGAGTCTTTCACGCAGTTCACATTGGGCAAAACCTGTAACCAGAGTTGCAGGTTCATGTCTGTTCCACCATTTTTTTTTCTTAAAAATCCTGTGAGGTGTTTAGGGTTGAAATTTGGACTGCATAGTGCATAGTGGAGATATCTGAAGTAGTCATTCCATATTTGCCTTTGGGCAAATTGTATATTCCCAGGCACGTTGTTTAGGCTTGTTTGTCATTTTCTGGCAGCAGGAAGATAGACGCCCTGAAAAAAGGAACAGCCTACTTTGGTTGTAACTGGAATATGAAATTCTCTAATCATGTGGCACTCTTGGTTTCGGTGAACTTTCCAAGCCAAGTGCAGGAATTTAAAATGGCTTTCTGTGTGTGCTGTGAATGTGTTTCAGGTGTGGTTATGCCTAACCAGATCACTTTGGTTTGATAAAGTGCACTGGCACTTGGATTTTGTTCTTTTATCTAAATACAGCTGAGAGTGCTGGATGCCTTTAAAACTCCTCACAGCAAACCCTGCATCAAATGGCAGGAGTAAAAAGGCCTGGCTCTTGTGCCAGTCTTACCCACAGCTGTGATGGCCTAAGAGCTGCCACCTTCTAATCACATTTCTGCCATCTCGACCCTCTTTGTATCCACTGGCATGTGCAGGAGTGCAGTACTGACACCCGGGCAAGGACTTTGCACATCAGATGGAGAAAGGCAAAGCCGTTTATTGCGCAGTCAGAATTCCCTAAATACCAGCACCCAACTGGATATCACATCATATAAACAGGAAAGATGTTCCCCACAGTGTCCCCCAATCACCTGGGGTATTGCACAGGTTTTACCTATTATGGTAATAGGTAAACAATACCCTATAAGGCCACAAACTACAATGAACACTTCTCACAGGCCCAGTCTGTCCATAAACACACAATCCTCTCTCAGTCCATCCCCGGTGACCTGGATGCACTCCCAGGGTCACCTCCGGGCCCAGGACAGAGGCCCTCTGATCCTCAGGGCCCATCTCTCTACCACCACCCAGTGCACTCCAACACAGGAGGATCCACTTCCAGCAGCACTCTGGGTGCATTTATGATCATCTTTTTTGAGGTTGTTGATGGATGGAAGCAATCAGCTCTGAAAACTTTGGCCGTCACGTGTAAAGGACAACAACTGAGTGGGGAAAATGCCATTCCGTCCTTTCCAGGTGGAGTGATAGCACCTGGATAAACCCTTGTAGTCTCCTGCATGAGTCTCTCCTAGGGCCAAATGGGGCAAAGTTTTTAAAAGAAGGAAAAAAATGATAGAAAAAAGTTGTAGGTTCTGTCAATACTTTTTTTCCTCCCCATTATACATCCTGCTTCCAACAGAGGGGTGAAGCTGTCTGGTTTTTACTGAGCAGTTTGCAGAGATAGGTCAATATGAAGTCAAAACTCTACAAGTCATTGGGAATGCAATTGAGAATAGCCACAGTCCTCTGCTAGGCTCTAATAATTCCTAGTTGGATTTGCTTGTGTCTGTCGTTGCTTTGCTTGTGATTATAATGCTTATAAGAAATGGAGCTTAGCATCTTTATTTTTTGTTAGAAGAAAAAGATCCTTAAGCCCCATGTATTGAAATGAACTCGTGTAATTCATAGGAGCTAAAGGATGAAATAATACAGGATCATAGTTATTTTTGCCAAGAAAAAAATTACATTAATCCTGCCATCCCTTCACTGCTAGCAGGAGTCACAAAAGGAAATCACCCGGGTCCTTTGGCAATAGTTCTGTAGTGAGCTTTTTGTGCTTCTCTGACCTCTGCTCTGCTGTGATGGGAAGGAAAGGGCAGGAATGAGAGATGACTGAGGGTGTTGCTCCACACTGGGCAGTCAGAATGAGTGAACCAAGCTGTCCCTGTCACACTCAGAGCAAAGCCAGCTTAGGGATCACCTTCCCAAGGGCCAGAGCTGCTCCTTGATTTCACTCTGCAGCAGTGGCATGGAGCAAACAAAACCAGCTAATGGCCCAATTCTGATGGGTAAGACATGTTTGCTTTTGAAATGACCAATTCCCCCAGCATCAGTCTGCTGGTCACAAGCAATTTACAACGCCTAGTGATCAAATTAACTGTTTTTCCATTCAAAATAATGCCGCTGGTCCTACTGTAGATGTTAGTGCTTTGTGAAATAATCATTAATAGGTTCAGAATGCACAGTGAGCACTGTGACATCTTATTAAAAGCCAAGATTTGCCCAGGCTAATGTTCTAATGTTAAACTTTTTCTAAATATAATTAGATGCTTGTGTTAAACCAAGAAGTAAACCTGATGTATAATTTGGGGTCACAGATCATTGAAGTCAGTGAATGCACTTTATTAATTTCATATGGAAACTCAGAGGTCAGGCAAACGGCATGGGAAAGGTGCTCAAATAATGCAGTTTTAAAACACTGTGATATATATTCAAGTCCAAGTTTGCTGTAAGAGAACTGTGGAGTGGGGTCTCAAAATGCTTGTGAAAGCAGTCCCCCCTTACTTGTTGCCTGGACCCTGTGATTTTACACAAGTATAAAATGGGGGGCTGGTCAGTGAAGCCCAGGCAGCAGTTGTGGGGCTCAAGTGATGATGCTCAGCCTTTGGATTAAAAGAAAGAGAAGGCTTTGTGGTACAGAAGGAACAGAACAGCATATATCTCAAAGGCTCAAAAACTAGGCAAGAAACAGAATCTATCTTCAATGAAAAGACAAAAAAGAACAAAGCCAAACCCTTCAAATTTTTGAACCATTCATGGGAGTTTGGGGGCCTTTTACACTGAAGAGTTAAGCTTGGCCTTGCTAACCCTATTAATGGATGTTGTTGCTCCCTGGGCTTATCTTGTTCAGCAGGAAAGGACAAAATGAAGCAGGCCAGAGGAGAAGCTCTGTAGGAAAAGGGACGGGAGCTATGGCCTCTCTAGGAAGGGAGGAGGTAGCGGTGCCTATCAGTTCTCTGCAGATTTGATGCCTACCCTCAAATGTAGTCTGAATTTTTCAAAATGTCAGCTTTGCAAAACAACCTTTCTCCAACTTTCCAACTCCTCAGCTGTGGCAGGCAGCGCAGCATTTGTCCTTTTTATGTCTTTTTATGTCACAAGTTATAATACAGTTAGGGTGAAAAGAAGGAAGAGCATTTAATTACTGGGAAATAATAAATGTCCCGGAATCAGAATATTTTAAGAGTTTCAGTCACTGTTTTACAGGAAACAGTTTCTCTTTTAAAGCTTCTGCTTCCTCACATGGATATGATTAATCAGACATCTTATGTTCAGGTTCTTTTTGCTACTATGATAGCTTGCCTTAATGCATAAATGGGCTTGTAAGAGCTCCACAAGTAGTATATTTTGGTCCTAAATGTAATTCAGTTTGCAGGAAGGATAAAACCCTGCTACAGGGAGAGCACGTCTTGGAGCTGAGCCCACATTTTTTGCAGGTATAGCCTTGATCCTCTAAAAGGGTTCATTGCAAATTGTTGAAAAGCAAACGCTTGTGGTTAAAAAATTCTGTATTGTTTGCTTTAATTACTCTCCCTCAATCGTATTGTGATATTGCTTTATACTGTAGGCTGTGGACCCACTTACCCTGAGGTTGCTTGTTTAAAGGCATGATTGCCAAAATGTGATTTTCAAATTGTTAGACCTGGAATATCAGCTGTTCATCATTCAGGATAGCAGCCAGGTTGTAGGATATCTCCTGTCTTGTTTAAGCTTATAAATAACAGTTATTCTCTTCAGAAACATTCAGCAAACCTCCTCTGTCACGAAACAGAAAATGTTTAACAGACAGAAAATAGCTTAACACAATGACCTACTTTGGGCTTCTGTTTTCATAAGGTACTTTAATTTTTGGAGGTTGGAGTTGACATTCCTCAAAGCAGCTTGTGTTTTCAAGGGCAGTGGCTATTTTCCCCACTAGAAATGAGACCCTTTCTCAGTATGTCGACTTACTCCCTTCTGGTACCATTTATTGCTCCTGAAAAATCTTGGCCCAGTGAAATAAATAAGAATTCTTTTGAAACCTTAGCTCTAATTAAGGTCCCCTTCCTCCTTCTGCTGCGGCTCGTTACTCCATGTCTGTTCACCAGGGCCAGAGAAGGAGATTATTCCCTCTTTCTATGCAGGAATGACTTTTACCGCTTTCCTCCTCCATCCTCTTTTCCTTAGACCAAGCAACCGCATTTCTACCTGCCTTTGTAGGTCCCTGCTCACCTGTTTTTTTCTCTCTGGGTTTCCTCCATGGGTTCCCCATGTTTTGAAGTGCAGTGCGGAACTTGCCACGGCGGAGCAGTGTGAAAGGATTATCTCAGCCACTGCAGCCTCCGTGCCTCTGCACACTGCAGAGGGGCGTTCACCTCTTCTTGTGACAAGGTGTCACAGCTCGTGATGATATCTTAGGGCTGAGGATCAAAATGCTTTCCTGAAGAACTCTCTCTCTCTCCTCTTTCTCATTCAGTGTTTGTACAGTGGATTATTTCTGTTTAAGGCTAGTCCTTGGCACTTGTCCCGGTGAATTTTGTTCTTTTCAGACTATTTTTTTAATATGTCAGGACCATTTGAATTCTAATTTTATTCCCCTGTATATTTGAGGGGTTTTTACACCTTGACATTGTCTGAAAACATATGAGCATATGTACGTGTCTGTCCCTCAGGCTGTAGTTGTAGAGAATCAGAGTAAGGCTCTTTGTAGGGCTCCATTTTGACTTTAAGACATCAGAAGCTGTTCCCTGCACACAGCTACTCAACCAGCTTCCACCCACCCCTAAAGTTTGCCCAAGACCATCTTTCCATAGTTTGCTTATAAGAATACTAGGCAGGACAACCTGACATTCCATCTCGAGTAGAAGAATGTATATTTGCTAAAAAAATGTTACTTTTTTTTGAAGTGTTGGCCTTCTGCAGTGAGCCAGGGGCTCCTGAGGTGAGCACCTCTGTGATGTTCCATGCTCTCCTGCTGGGCTGGCTGGTGGGAGGCAGTGCTGCAGGCACAGCAGCTCTTCCCATAGGCGCCTGCAGAGAACAGAAATGTTTTAATCAGGGCTGGAGAAGGGAGTGTGTCATGGATTCCAGACCAGCGCTTCTGATTTCCCACAGAGCAGACATTCTAATTGAGGTGGCGAGTGGGATTGGACAGACCTGCTGCTCCTCAAAATGGGCTCACGTTTGGGTCTGTGTGACAAGTCGAGCTGCAGGTGTTGGGAGGTGTGGGGAGGGACACATGGAGCTGGACACCAGGCTTTTCCAAAGGGGTTGTGCTGAGAGCCGTGAGGCACCCCTGCCCTCTGCGAGCGTAGGTCCAGGCTGCAGCACTCAGGGCAGCATAAACCCACCTAATGTTGTTTCACTTGGTGGCTTCTTCTCTAGAGTAAATATTTGTGTCATACAGAAGGTTCAGAAACACGAAACGAAAGACTGGCCAACCTCACAAGGCCACAGTGTCTATCAGAAAATCAAGATGCTGGCTCTGCGTTCGAAGTGGGACCTCCGGCTGTGCGAGCACAGGGAAGCGTCAGGCTGTTACTGCACTTATTCCTTGTAAGAAAAATGAGCCATTTGGGTGTGGATGGTGCAATGCTAACTCCACCATCTGGGTCTAACTATTAGAAGAAAATGTTTGCAGCTGAAAATATTGGATCTGTGAAATTCCTGCTATTGCCAAGTGTTTGCTTACTTTGGTGGGGAAGTTATCAGTGCTGCATTTCTTCAGAGAAACAAAGTAGAGTATTTCCCCATGAGGCTCCAGCCCCTTTGAGCGGTGTGAAGCAGGCCTCAAAATTTACACTGCCCTTTCCCAGTACATCCCAGCTGACAAACATTTCCAAATAATGATGTTGGAATTGTAGCTCCCACACGTCTGGGTACTGTGTCCCTTTGCCTTGCTGACATTGAACTGTTACTCCTGAAGTCTGTCCTTCGGTCACTTTTTGTGACACATCCTGCGCTGTGGGGTTTCCACAGACACTGTAGGTCTCTGTATTGCTGTTGGACACAGTCTGTGCTCCTGAGAGTCTCTGACTCCTCAAGTTCAGTTGCATGGCCCAAAATATTGGGCTTGGAGCAGAACCCACCCCAGCGTGGACAGAGGTTAAAAACAGAGTGTTGTGCTGAGCAGGTGGAAGGAGAGGTGGGAAGTTTTCATTTGGAAGGGTCAGAATAGTTTGAGAAAAAAACCAGCCCATTCCAAGAGCTGTGGATTTTTATTAATGCTTAATCCTGTGTATAAAAAGTGTTATTTGTCAACAGCAGGTTAAAGGAAACAACCTACTCAGGGAGCTGCTGAACAATGAAACTGGGAGGTAGTGATGCAGATCAGCCATTAGTTAGAGTTTGCTGCCTCGAGTCTTTCCATGCCCTGCAACTGCCATCTAAAATGGTTTATTTGTGTAGAGCACAATTACTCCTTTTTTTTTTTTTTTTTTTTTTTTTTTTTTTTTTCATCCTTGGACCAGTAATTTCAATGTCTGTGGCATCGTGTCCCTGATTTGGGAAGCAGGGTGACCATTGCTTCTAGGCAGGTGCTGGTGAAGCTTCTTTCACTGACCGTGTGGATCTGTGCTGGGTGGGATGGTGCAGGAGAGCCATGCTGGAGAGGTGCCTCTCCTGGATCAAGGAATTCTTCTGGAGCCCCCAGCACTTGCTGCCTTGCCTTCCCTTGCCTGATGTTGAAATATGTTCATCTGATGACCAGCCTTCACTGCAGAGGCTTTTCCCTTTCAAGGGGAAAAATCCACCCTACCCCTTTTTTCAAGTTTGTATAGCTTTTCTTTCCTCGAGTTTTGAGGAGTTTTTCCAATTTTCTGTTTGTGTTTATTCTTGTTTTTCTGAAAAAGCAGCAGAGGATTTTGCGTATACAGCAGCAGAGTTAAAACGATCAAAACAGTAGGACTTAATTACAGGTTGGCAAGTCAGTAATGCTATTTATAACACACGTGTTGCATGAGCAGTTTCTATTTCTTAGTCAAAAGCTCTTTTCCTGCCTGTCTGAAAGTCATTCCTGTATTTCCAAATTCTGGTTCAGCTCACTAATGGTAAGTTTAACAGTTTTTATTTGAAGGTTACACCAATATAGGACTTGTCGTTTCTTTCTTCTTTTGCAGGCATGAAAATACTACTAATAAAAACATTTTAGATTTACACTGTTAAGGGTGTTGGTTCATTCCTTCTGTGAGAACTGGAGAAAAAAAGACAAAAGCATCAATTTCAAACTCTAGCCCCTAGGATAGCTACAGAATATTGTCTTCAATTTAAGAAGAAAAATTTTAGAAATTCCCAAGGGAAGTTTCAGTATTTTATGGACTGAATCATTGAAGTAGGATATCAGAGTCATCATTCTTTTTTTTTTTTTTTTAAGTTTTAAATAAAAGAGCTCAAGAGGTTCAAGGAAAAAACCATGTTAAATGTAGAAAAGAGTAGGGAATGCTATAAATGTAGCAGCTCTAATTTAAACCCAACTTCATAAAAAGAATATTTTCATGTGTATTTTTATTCCTTTACCTCTTGCTCCAGTAAATACTCCTGCATTTCCCCACATCTTGTACAAAAGTCTTCAGAAACCAAATGTTTATGCATGTATTGGATTGCAGCCTGCTTTGAGGTGGAAATCAGCTTTTCAGAAAGACTGTGCAACACTGAGTGTCTGTTTGGTGGAGGAAGCTAAAGGGGACATGGCTTGTTAACTGAAAGTGCAAGAGGTGCATTATTTCTCTTTTTTGGTATTGGGAAAGAGCTGTGTCTTCTGCTTTGTGGTAACTTTTTTTTTTTTTTTTTTTTTGGAAAGACAATGACTGCTTTTTCTGCTTTGATTTTTAAGATTCGATAAAACAATACCAAGAGTAAATACGTATTTATTTTTGAAAATACCCTGCTGTTACACTTTTCATAGGCTATGCACACAGATGAGTAATCAACATACTTAAAAAAGAAAAAACAGCCTCTGATTTCCCCATAATGGTAGCTAGCTTTAATCAAAACTTCAAAACATTAATGTTATATTAAAAGCAATCACATTTGCCTTCACAGGACAATGTGGGTATGAATAAACCAGTTTCTTGGGGACCTCAAGACAGCAAGATCCCTCCTGG
This sequence comes from Struthidea cinerea, assembly GCA_013397865.1. Classification (NCBI taxonomy): domain Eukaryota; kingdom Metazoa; phylum Chordata; class Aves; order Passeriformes; family Corcoracidae; genus Struthidea; species Struthidea cinerea. The sequence goes on from VZTI01004733.1 coordinate 172,750, forward strand.
GGCAAGGAGCCGAGGTGCATATTAGTTGTTTAGCCAATGAGCAAACTTGCAAGTTAATAAGAGCACTTAATAATTCTGTTTTAGAGCCGAACCTCTGCTGCACTGGTGGGAGGCCCAAGGTCTCGAGGCACGGCGGTGCTGGAGCCCCGTCCCTCGGAAGAGCGGGCAGCAGGAAGATGAAAGATCCTCCCCAGAGCCGCCGTGATGCGCGCGTCCAGAATGGGAACAATAAATAATTGCTGGGTGGTTCTCACACAGATCTCCAAGTGCTTCTCAGAGAACAGGAGGTGGATTTTTTTCCCCCCACCATTGCACACAGGGCGAAACATTTTTCTTCTTCCAGCTCCAGAGTAGCCTGCAGAGCAGCCTTTCCCCAGCCAGAATGTAAAAGAGCACCTTATGATTTGAAGTTAAGATAATGTTCTTTGTTCTCCTGGCCCCGGGGAGCCTTTGACAAATGGTTTTAAATGGGAGCCTTCAAGACTTCCCCTGCTTACCTGATGAAGCAGCTGTTATTTTTCTATCTGCTGGTTTTGGCTGAGAGAGGATCTCACGTCGTCAGTGTCTGTAGCTGTGCAGCACCCTCAGGAGTCAGAGACTTGCTGCTGTGTCTGTAGTGCCAGTGGAGGCCAGGATAGGGATGGCCTGCCCAAGGGAGCAGACAATTTTCTGGCATAGCAAGAAAATTACACCTGGATCTTCTAGGTCCCGATATTGCTCCAGCCACCAACAAATTCTGCTCTCAGAATTATAGCTCTCCTCTCGTGTTGTAGTGTGGTTACTGTATTACGAGGTGTGTGGTAAAGTAAATTAAAAAAACCCCATTTATTGACCTAAGAGTCAATAAATGACAGGGCTTCTGGAAAAACTGGGGTTTTAACTTAAGTAATGGGGTTCTCTTTATCAGGTAAAGATGAGAGATGGTTTGGCTTTAGTGGATGAAGACCAGGAATGCAGGAAACATGTATCTATTTCTTTTTGAGAGATGCTCCATGATACACTTCGTGCAGTACTTTTTCAAAGGCAAGGTAGTTCAGCTGGACCATTCAGAGCTATAGTTAAGAAGCAAACTTACGGTTCTGGTCTTACATCCAAAGAAGGCTGTTGTAGAATTCCAGCAGGTACTGAGAAAGGCAACTCCAATGATCCAGGTGCATGGAGCTGCCGCTTTATAAGGAGTGTCTAAAAAGTCTGAGACTTCACTTTGGGGAGCTGAAGGCTGTGTGATTATCATGTGAAAAATCAGGAAGGCAATGAATTTAGAAGATGAATTTAGAATTACTGATCATTAAATGCTGCGATGCTAGAGCAAGGGGAACTCGGTGAAATAAGTACAAGGTTGATTTGTAAGGGATAAAAGAAAGGATTTCTTTGCACAGGAGGTTGTGAACACCTGGGACTCACTGCGTTGTGAGTCTGGAAAGACAGGTACTGCCAGCAGGCTCAAAAGGGTTTGGCCAAGCTCAGTGGAGGACCGGTTCCTAAATGGCTAGAAAGGGACCTGACATCCCCAAAGCAACACCTGTGGATAGAGGGGGATGTTGAAGGAGAAGCCAGGCTACCTCCTCTCCCTAAGGACCATCCCTTTTGCCATACAGACTGGACTGCCAGGCCACTGGCATGTCCCAGCCAGACATTTCTGGTACTTAATAGACACATTGGACACTTTCCACAAGTGCCTAATTCACATTCAGTTAGTGTTGCAAATATATGCACCACAGCCCATAACATTTTCTTCGTGCGGCATTTGTTTTATACTGGGAAGGAGACAAAAGCTGCTCAGAATCCTGAAAGTTTTCTGATTTTCTGTGTAAATGCTTATCCATTCCACAATCCACCAGGAAGCCTGTTGCCCATTACCCTGCTTTGGCAGAAGTTCTCCCTGCAGTTGCCCATGCAGGGAGCAGGAGGTACCACAAAGTGTCTCAGGTGCCTCAGCTGTCTCAGGTGGCTCCAGCTGTTGTTCTTCTCGTAAAAATGGAGGTGAATTCAGTGATAGTGAGAGCAAATTGCTCTGTAAGTTATTCGGGCCAAAAAGGCATCATCACATTAGGAACTTTTCTTAGCTGCCCTGACAGCTATTTTGTCTGTCTCCTTGAAAACTTGAAAGCTTGCTGTGTAAAATTGTTGTGTATTATCTTTAACAAGTGGCTTGGAATTCACTCAGAGTGAACACACCAAACTTCCTAAAGATGTAAAAGTTTCAGGCAAATATCATGAAAATAAGTATTTATCACACAGTGCTGTCATCCCTTGTCTTAAAGACATTAGGAAGCTCTTTCATGACCTTTCTTGTGAAAAGGTGATGAGGAAACCATTTCTTGGCTTCTTATGCATTTGTAATCAAAATGATAATATGAAAAAGCAGTTGACTCTCTCATAGTATGTTTTATTTCAGTCCTCTCTGCTAGTTTCATGCAACTGCTAGTATCTCGTTATCATCATATTCTCCTGTCAAGATTTCAAGGCAGAATGGAGCTTTCTGACAGGACAACCTTACTATTGCCTGGGGAAGCATATTTTTAGTTTCCCAAGATAATGCATACTTTCTTTTTAGATTCTGCATATTTTGGGAAAAGATCTTAATTAGAGTTAGTTCTGAACATGATGAAAGTGCAAAACCTGTTTGTTTCAGTTTCTATGCACTCCATTTTTTGCAAGACATTTTGAGTACTGTAAACTAGGAAGAAAGCAGAAAATACTCTTCTGATTAAGTAATACACTGAATATTCCCTTTGCAGTAATACTCCTGTTTTAGCAGTTATCCATTTTTCTCACTCCCAGCTGGGAACATGTTTTTCTGTTTTTCATTATGCCCTAGAGAGTGTTTCGAGCCTAATTGGTGAAAGGACAGATCATTTCAGGGCTTGTCCTGTGGGCTTTTTTTGGGGCATGAGACTGTCTAAGTGGGACCCTGGCAAAGCTGCAAGTGAATCCTGTTCAGTGGCAATATGTGCTTCTCTCAGAACTGGAATGATTTTGTAGGGGAGGCTGTTTCAGCAGAAGTTACTTTGGGGATTTCCTAACTCTCCCAGGACAGTTCTGCTGATGCACTATCTCAGCTTTTTATTTTAAAAATACGTTTTGCTTTGAATATTTTCCTTTGTAATATATATTAAATTTTTCTGAGGGCAAATCAAAAGGAAATATTTACATTTGCTGAAATGAAATGCTTCAAGTGATCTGAAAAAGGGATCTTTTTTTGCCAGAGGAATTTAAATTTTTGACTTTCAGCTTAAAAGACAATGAAGTCAGACTTCAGATTTTCCAATCTCCTGAAAACAGGTCTTGCAGGCTTCACCTAACATGGTTATGAAACTATTATTTCCCATGTTTTCTCTCTGTAGCAGCTCTACAGCTGGATTGTTTTCTCATCTACAACAACATGTCTTCACTTACTGGTTCAGGAAACTAGGCCAGATAATACTAATGATTTAATCCCAAATCAAAATATCACTTACAAATTTATCTCTCTCCTGCAGCAATTTAGTGCTGTGCAGTGGAGATACTTTATTGGCCAAACCAGTCAGAGCAGAAAACGTGTTGGGCCAGCAGAACTAGCATAGCTATTTTGGCACTCTCTGGATGCAGCAGGATTTGTCAGAAGAGCTTGTAAATACATAATAATGATAAAATCTCCTGTTCCTTTGGGGCTGTGGTCCTCATACTGCACCACTGAAGTTTGTTGGGGCTTTGGCTAGAAAACGGTATCTCCTGTTTTTAAATCAGGTGAGCCCTGGCTAGTTACACTGTGCTAGTGATAGTAAAACTAACAAATACCCATATTTCTTGCTGGAGTGGCCAGCCTGGCAGTCCCTGGAAATGCTGTCCTATCTGCCTCCATTTTTTGATTTAGGAGAGACATTCTCTTCTAAGAGAGTTTTCTAAGAGGTGGCTTGTCATTGGAGTGATTTGTTGGATATGAGTCCTCTGTGATGTCACATGGAAAAAGTTAATGAGTAATGTGCTTGTTCTGTTGTGAGAGGTGAGAACACGAAGTGTGCTGTGACGGTAACACCTCCCCTTCCACCAGGGTCAGCAGCACAAGGTGCAGCACTGGAGTCTGGGCAGGCCTTGGACAGACCATCAGATCCAAGCCTGCATCTCCCAATGCTTTAGCAGGATTCTGCTCAATTCCACAGGCACTCAAGAAAAGCATTTTCTTAGTGCCAGGCCCTTGACTTTTACCATGACCTCCCCAATCCATTTTCCCAGAGGAAGCTGCAGTTGGGCACAATACATGGCATTCTCAAGGCATGCTCATCAGTTTTTTTGACTTTCAAGAGGCCAGAACTCTGGCACTCTGCACAGACCCCTTCTACCAGCTGTTACGATCCGAATTAACACAGAAGACCAAAGGAAACTAAGCCTCTGTGAATGAAATGGATCCAACCCAGAAAGATTTGAAATATACCCAAAAAACATGATGAAAACCAAACGAGGTTAGATATTGGCATGAAAAAACTTTATATATTTTATTTAATAGTAAAAGAGAGAAAGAGAAAAGGAAGGAAGGAAGGAAGGAGGGAGGGAGGGAGAGAAAAAGAGATGTGCGTGGGTGGGGGGACAGGGAGAGAGTGACAGGGGTTAGGTAGAAACATATCACCCTTCCGAGGGTCCCAACAACCTTTCGTTGTTCCCCTCCATCTGCTCTTCTTGGTGGTGAGGGACCCCTGCAGCCCTGCTGCCAAAAGGTATAGAATTCAGTGGATTAATATAGGATTGGGCCAGGTGAGAACATCCACGTGCCTTTCCTGGGGAGGGCAAGTTTGACACTGTCCCTTGCAACACTGCGGATCTGCTGCATCATGTTGCAGTGCTCTGGTGCAGGGTCTGGGGACCCCTTTGGGGGCCTTTGATGGGCCATGACACCCCCTCTGCTGTGCTTAACACGGATGCGGCTGTTCCCGGGGTGCAGGGGCCCACAGCTGAGCTGGTCTGCACGGCAGAGGGTGGGCGTTCACTGCCTCGCACCAGAAGCTTTTTCACTACACAGCCAAAGCCTCTCTGCTCCCACCCTTTGGTGTGAGGGTCCGTTTGAGCCTGGCAGCTGACAGCCCTGGGGCTGCGGTCTCCACTCCAAAAGTGCTGAGCTTGATCCCTCTGTGAATGTATTCTTCTCCCAAAGCCCAGACCTGAGTCACTTTATCTTATCAATGTGCAGTCCAGCACCCCATTCAGGGTTTTGGTGGTTTTCTCTGCAGCTTTTTACTGTTTTGCTGTAATAGGCAACAGTCCTTAATGAAGATGTTTAAGCCATAAATTCTAACATTTCAGTCTCCCACACCCGCGGCCTCAGTTCACCTCACATTTCATGTTGTTCTTCCTGAACTTCACAGGGACGGAGACTGCACGGGTTCAGCTTTCCCTCTGCTTGGTCCTTGTTAGAGCTGAAACATCCTGCAGCACTAAAATTGGGTGTTTGTGATTACTTGACAGGAGCAATCTCTCTGCTGGTTTATTTCTGACACCATCTCATCAAAGCTCTCCTGAAACAATACGCACTCACGTGGGAACAGCAGCATGTTCCCAGCACATGGGCACACTTCTAGTCCTGGCGTGCTGTGGGGTTTGTTCTGCCTTGTTACAAGGAACTACAAAGCAAGCAACCTGCCATTACAGAAATGGGGTTGCAGCAGGGAATATTAGTAACTGCTTCCTGTTGGTAGGATTTTTCCAAGTAAGAAAGAATCCAGATTTGGAAGGTCTTCAATTTTGTATGAAATACTGTGGAGGAGGGCTGTGAATGCTGCAGCAACAAAAGCCTAACTTCTTTCTTTGCTTTAATTCTGAAAGATAAAGCCCAGACATGGGGAATGAGCTGTCACTAGAAGTACCAGAATAAACTGGGAGCAGAAAAATTTTGGTAGGAACATTTTTCCAGTAATAATGCTTCAGACTTCAGAAGTGTCAAAAATTCTTTGTCCTGATTTACTTGAATTTGCCCAGAGAAAGCAGTTGGGGAAGGGGCTGTTCAGATTGTTTTGCAGGTGTCAGTGTTATGCCAGCTCCATCTTCTAGATGGCCTTTCTGTGCAACCTGGCATGCACAGCCTGTTCCAGAGCAGAAAATTTCATGTTCAGTTATGCTAAACAGTTAATGTTTGTTCTCCAGGAAAGTGCTTTCATGAACCATTAAGTTGACGCTTACTTTATGTAGCCCATTTGATTCTAAAAAAAACCCCAAGACCCAGAAATCAAAAGCTCTGTTCCACGCAGTGTGTATTGAAAACAGTCCATGTGTTCACACTGCCTATGTGCCCAGGTGTGACATCAGGCAGTCCTGCAGCAGAGACCGCTTCCAGAGGGAACGCAGGGACCATCCAGCACGAAAGCAGCTTTGCTGCAAGTATCCCTAAAGGGCAGTTGGCATTTATCCTGATGGAGCATCTTTCTCCTGAGTGGCGACTTGTGACCTCTCGCGGGGAAGGGCGAGTACGTTGAAAGGCACAAATAACATGCCTGAAGGACAAAGCTGAGGATATAGGGCAGGATTTGCAAATGCTGTAAATAAGCACGGCTTCTCGGGCTGGAGTGCTGTGCTAAGTCCTCAGCACTGATAAAGTAAGGGCACTCACGTGCTTCTGGTTTCAAAGCCACACGTTGCTGGCCTCCAGTGGGCCAGGTGTAGCCAAACCCTAGTGAGCCGCCAGAGCTGTCTCCACAGCCCTGCTACCTGGTGATAACCCTTGGCGAGTATATTATGGAAAGGTGAAGGGCAGGGCTGCCCTGGGAGCATTGCCCCACCTGAGGAATCCCTGAGAAACAGGCATCTGGTGTGAGATAATAACCTCCATGGGACAGCCCTGGCAGGCACAAGTGTTTAAGGGCACCCTAGACACAGAGCAGAAGGTCTTAAAATAGCTCCGTGGGCTTTGCGAGCCAAAGTTCATTGCTCCCCAGCCTCACAGTGTCAAAACCACAAAGTGTCACCTGTAACTGAAGTGCAAAGGCAGACTGAGGTTTGGAGAAAAAGTAGGTCTGTTACTGATACTTAATGATCCCTTTCCAATGCTTGGGGCATTTGGGGAATGAATAAGGGATGGGTCCTTTGTTCTTTTTTATTTAAACTTCTTTTTACATTGGAAAGCATCACTTTTGATTCCGGGTGTAATTTCTGCGAGAAACTTAAAAACACCATGACCCTCAGAGGAAAAGAAACCTCAATTAGAATCAGCAATATCAACAGAGGAAATTGAGAATGCAGTTATCATGTCTTCCAAGTGGCAAAGCATTGAGACCAGATGGCTTCAACTCAGTTTTGCAAGTACTCACAAGAACATCTGGTTCCTTGAATGCATCAGCTGTTTCACCTCTTTCTGAGCTGCAGTAAGTTACTTGTTTCTCATACTGCCACCTCTCATACATAATCCTAACGAAAGGCTAAAATCAGTGTGCAATCCATAACTACTTATGCCTGTGATTTGTCAAGAAATTGAATCTTACAAGTAACAATCAGCTTTATTTCCTTCAGTCAGTGACAACATCAGGAAAATGCTGTACCTCAGCTGTTGGGAAAACTTTCCAAGAGCCTTGCTTTGATGAGATTTGTTCCTGGCTATACACTGCCCCCCCCCCCGCCACCATATTCATGGCACTGCTGACTTTTCAGGAGCCTATTTTAATTCCTTTGGAACATAAAATTCAATCTGAATTTTAAGAGGGAGAAGGGAAATCCTGTGTGGAAGCTACTTTTTGTAGATTTTGAGTGTTTTCTCATGATCTCTGCCTTCTTTCATAGTTCATCATTGTGTATTATGCAATGAAAAGAATGCTGAGAGAGCTGGTGGTACTAGAAATTGCCTTGGATTGGTTCTTATCACCAAATGCCTTTCCTTTGTGGCCTTTGCACCAGAAATATCATGAGCAGATTGCTGCCAGTTTTGGTTTCTGGCCTAGAAACCTCACGGCTGTGCCAAAACCAATATTAAGCAAAAAGCCTAATAGTGTCACATACTATAGTTGTAGCTTTCCTGTTTTAAATGTGCTGTCTTGGGTGGTAATGGGATAGATTGCAGATCGCCCTGGGCTGAAGTGAGAACACAGTCATTTTGCAAAAAGAGTGTATATACAAGGGAGGAGGAAAAAATTGGATGTTTTATGGGGTTTTTATTACCTAAAAACCTCCAGTCATAAATAACGGGTATGGCATTTGATCCAGCAGTCTGTAGGAAGTAGGAATCAATGTGAGCTTCATTCTGGAACTGCATCCTGTGGGTTTTCCCTGTCTGTGCTATACAAATGCAGAGTATTTCAGAACTCCGAGTTCCCTGCACAACTGCCTTTTTCTCTCGCTTTTTCTGTTTTGGTAGATGCGAGTTGCTCTTTCTGCTTGTCGATATAAATAAACCAAAAAAAAAATTGTAACAATTGATTTGAAAGACTTCTGAGGTGTCATATTTGATTTACATATTTGATAGAAGGCATGGGCTTGCATCCTTTGGACAATATACTTTTAGCAGAGCTTATGACATTTTGGGTTGTGGGGTTTTTTTGAGCGGTGGTATTTACTCTTGGAATAAAGCAGAGCACAAAATTGTTCATACAGCCAGGAACTGATCCAGCAATCTAGGAAGGTAGCAACACTGGCATGTGTAAGTGCATTTCATCCAGTCCTTTTGTTACAGCAATAGTGACATCTTAAAATGGAGAGGCTTTGGCAGAGGCTTCCAAGCACTGAGTGTTTCTTTATTTTGTTGTTATTTCTCCGTTTGTTTTTAATGACAACCTCTGGCACTCTGACAGATGCCTTCTGTTTGCTACTCCAGAGAGCAGGCAATGGCCCCTGAGAGCTTGGCAAGACAAGAAAGGGAGTATGTGACAGGTGCTAGAGCAAAGGACATCATGTCTGTACCGAGGTTATCTCTACAACATGAATCCCTTAGAGAAGTAAAGCTTTGGAAAAGACCACTTGCCTGCCTTAACCAAAAATGGGCATTCAAGCCCATGCCAGAGGCTGTTGTCCTAAATAAACTAGTGCTTGTGTCTTCTCATGTCATTTTCCATTCCCAACAACTTTTAAATTAGGTCCAATCTATTTATCTTTTTTCTTTCTTCCCCTTGCTTAGAATTTTTAGAGGAATGATTTTTCATTCTTCTCAGACAGCTGAGTTGGAAATGGACTTTTGAAGGATGATGGTCCTGTCAGTGATGGAGAAATATGGAGTGTCAGAGTATGATGAAATAGCTTCCAGTTACTCTGGCTTTCTCTGTGGGAAGCTGGCTAACGGCCAATTGCAGCAAGACCTGGAATATTCCCTAATGAGTGAAAGCTCCCACCCCTGAGAAGAGGAACCAGGGTAGCACGTCAGGAGGTGTGGCCTAAAGTCTGCCAGAAATGAAAATATTGTGTGCTTCCGTAGAACTGTGGGTGTGCAGAGTGGTCAGAAAAGAGAATTTGAATTCACTGAGAAGAGGGGACACTTTACAGTGACCTCATTTTGAAATCTAAACCCACCAGTGCATTCTCCATCTTCCCCAGGTCTGAGCGGTTGTGAAATTCTGGTTTGCCAGCTGATTGCCACTAAATAGTCAGCAACAGCTTTTAGGAAGAGGAAGCTGAAATTTTCTGTAAGCTTTGTGTCCCATAAACTTGCAAACTCTCTGGGATTGATCATCTGGCATTTCAACTGCTGTGTGTATACAGAGATGAAATCCCTCTAAAAGGAACCACATTTAGAAAACTGAAACAAACTGAAATCCAAAGAAACCAACTCTTTTGTGGTATAATAACATGCCACCTAGGCCCTTTCTAGGTTTTTCTCCTTGATTATAGGTGTTATCTGCTTCATTAATTTAAGTACTGTTATTGTATCAATCAAGTACTTTTCCAGTTCCTAATTGCTGGACTGGGAGCTGATAACTAAGTTATCTTGTCTAAGAAACAGTCAGGAATGACACAGTTATTTGGGTATTAATTAAAATTTTTCTAAAGGCCTTGATTATTTTAAAATTCACATGAGTCTTGTATTTTTATTTGCCTTTTGGAGCATTTGATTGGCCTTTAAATGGGTCACTTCATTTTGTACTAGTAAGTAATATATTAATAATATACATGAGCACTGATTTTCAGCAAATAAAAAGTTCAGTAGTGATAGAAATATTTTCAAGTTACCCAGGATTATTTTATATTTGTTTCAAATGAAAATATTTTAAAGAGCAATTCAGTCAAATTAACACAATAGGTATTTCTGCAGAAGGTGATGATAAAACCATTGCAGTAGAGTTAAATCTAGTTGTTATTTGAAGGGTATGGTGGCTGCTTGTGCTGCTCATGGCATTAATTTCTGGTCCTTTGTGGAAACTCTCCTAGGCCAAAGTAAGAGAGACATTTCAGGTCATCCACATGGATTTTTCTGGTTTTAAGTGATACACAAGGAATTCACATGTGCAAGCAATCACAGCAAATACATGAAAACATTTGAGAGCAACAGCAAAACATGTTTGTAGTCTTTGAGAAATCTCACTTGCATGGAGAGTGAAGAAACTCAAAGCCTAGAGTTAATTTTTCATTACAAGTTTCACCCCTTACATATTACCCCTGTTTGGCACCACCAAAAGCCACACTCAGGCCAAAATATTGACTGTAATAATTTGCATAATTAGGCCAGGCTTTGGTTGTTAGTACAGTACCATGTAAGAAGACTGGATTTGTTTTGTTTAGAAGGATGCTGACACATACACAGGGTTTTCTAGTAGTTTTCATCAGTCCAAAGCACAAGGTTAATTACACAATGTATCAACAAACAAACAAACAGAAATTTCTCAAGTCAGTACATCTTTCTGCAAGTCCAGAGCCAAGTGAAAAGTTAGACTCTTCTCTCTTTAATATGCATTTTTCAAGCAGTGAGAGAGAAGCACAGAAGTAGTCCGTGTTAACATCTCATCCAGTTTCTGCCACGCCTCCTGTCTGACCCAACAGGCTCTTCACAAGAGCCAGGCACTGTAATCACCCTGAGTAAAGCTCGGCATAACCCTCATCCAGGGGAAGCACATGAAAGCTCTCAGGGCAGGTCTGCTTTTTAGTTCAGTGTCTTGTTTGCTCAGGCAAAGAGTATTGGATATTTAATGAACAGTTCAAAATTATTGGAAAAAATTCTGAGGGAAAGAACAGCATGTTTTTGGTATCTCTTATTTATAGAGCCCTATCTACTCTCCAGCTTCTCTTCATCCAGGATACTTGCATTGAATTAATTTCAGAGCTAAATATTACTGGAGGAATAATAGTAGTAGTAGTAGTAGTAGTAATAATAATAATAATAATAATAATAATGCGTAGTACACCTCAGAGGGAAAAAAATCATCTTGAAGTTGCCTGTATGGAACATAGTTCTGTATTTTGTGGGATAATGGCACATGCTGCTGATAAGCAAAACCTCCCTCCATCAGTGGGATGTGAGTTTATCATTTTCTGATAGGCGCAGTCGGTTGTGTATCTGTGTTCATGGCTGATTGATAGCCCATATAAAAGCTGTACCAAGGGAAATGCTTTTGCCTTTGGTGCCTTCTTCTTTATTGGATTTTTAAGATACAAATTTAATAAATCTCAGTTTTAATTAACAAAGTAAATATAAAACTGAGTTATGGGTTTAAAGGTAAAATGTACAGGAACCCCATGACTGCAGGAGATCAGATTTTTTTTCAGCCTTGAGACATATTTAGTCTTCTGTTTGTTCTTGTCTGGCAGAAACATTTCGTATGTTAGGAAAGGTTAATTGTTTCTGAAAAGAAATCAAAATCACTGAAGAAAAAATCCTTAATTTTTCATTATAGGTGGTTGTTTATCATCATAAGGTTGTTCTCCTGTGTATTTGATGTATGGCCATATTCTTCTTCTGTCTTATTGTAAAAGAGTGCAATGGGGTTTTATGGGGTTTTTCTTAACTGAGATTTCTTTAGATCCCTCTGAGTCCCTAATATGCATTTGACAGGTTTGATTTTAATTTGCAGTGAGGGTGCTACTGTGGCCTGCTGGCACTGCTGTGCTCGGGAGAAGCAGCTGGTGTCTGGTGCTTGCATTCTGCTGGACCAGCTATCGTCTCTGTGTCAGAGTTAGGCAACTAAACTCAAAGTTCAGATTCAAACCTGCTTGGACTTAAAGCACCTCTTCCATAACTCAGGCGCAGGTGCAGAAGAGCCACTGCAAAACAGGTGTCAGCACCTGTGGCACAGTCTGTTGGATCCTGGCAATGCTGCCAGGGCACTCTTAGAGGTGCCCAGAGATAATATTTCGCATCCCAGACTGGTGAAAGTGTGAATCCAGAGATCTCAGAGTGGCTGCTGGAGCCCTGGGCACTTTGTCCCTCTTGTGCCAAGTGCTGGCATGCAGCCAAGGACATTTCTCCTTTGTTCACCTTATGGGAAGGGGCAATGCTGGAGCTGGCTGGGGCTGAGCTGACACTCCTGTCGCTGGAAGGGCTTGGGCAGGGAGAGGAGCCTGAGCTGAACTTGCTTATCCAAATTCTTGCTGTCACCCAATTCTTCTTCGCTGGTGAACCAGCCTACCCCTTCCCAGACAGTTTCACACAAAGCAAAGTCACAGGACAGATGCATACAGAGGGAGGTGATGCTTTTCTGCTCTTACGCATCCTCAGCTGGGGCCCTGCTTTGGTTGTGAGCACTGGGCCCCATCCCATTGAAAGTGCTGCTTCTCTAACCTTGGGAAAGGCAGAGGAGGAATATTGCTTGTTATTTGCAAAAATTCCTCAGCAATCCTAAGCTCCCCTGGAAGTACCTGGCAGCTTTTGGGTGAAAAATAACCAAACATCTAAAAACTGCAGAGCAGAGCTGACAACACACACAGGCACCCTGTGCAGTGCCCCAGTGGGAGTTTTGCTGAACCGTTGAGGGGTATTAATCTAGAAGGGTTAGAAGGGTTAGCTTTGCTTTCAAAAAAAAGTGTCTTACAAACCCCCAAACCCGCAATTAAGTCCGTAATTACTAGGATGGGTTTTAAGTGGATGTTGGTCCAATTCATGTGAGAGTATGAGCTCTTTCCAAAATGCACATGTACCAGCACCATCGTTTCCAGAGATCACTCAGACAAAATGAGGAGACAGCCTCTAAGAAGGTGTGGGGAGGGTGGTTTGGTAGCCTTTTTATTTTCTCCTGTCACTGTGTCTGTGGAATTGGTTATTTTCTTTGAGCACCCACCCAGGTGCTCAGCATGTGTGGGACTGTGTCTGGGAGACTGGCTGGTAAATTTGACAGGCTTTTTATTATCTTTATTTTCGTTTAAACATTGACATCACATCTCATTGCTTTCTATTGGCTGTAATTAAAGATCCTGTGGAATTAAGAAGCATTAAATTCCTTGAGATTTCAGCCTTGGGAATTTGCCCAGAGGCACACAGCTTACAGGCCTTCACCAGGCTTCACTTTCCTGGAGTCACCTCCCCCTCCCCTGCTTTATCACAGCCTTTGCAAAAAGGAACCGTCTTTTCAGTTTTGCTAACTAATTGCTCTTGCCAGCCAACAGATGTTTTGTAGCCTTTGAAGACCAGGCATAGTCAGGTTTATAACTTCTGTAGCCTTACACTGCCTATGCAATTTGAACAAGGACACCTGAAGCTCAAGAGAAAGACAGATAAAGAGTTACAATAATTGAAGAACACCATCCCTCCCTGTATTAGATTGGATTAATATTCCCATCTCTTTACCAGCATTTTTTTAAATTCTGGGCATGGTGCTCCTTGGTCTGAGAATGAAATTATCATTCAGGAGGTCAAGTAGAATTATTTCTTTGTTTATAATTTGTGATCTTAAAGGCCCTGGTAAGAGAAGCCACAAAGGTAACCTTGGGCAGTACAGGGGAAGAGATTCAGGTGTGAAGCTGACTTAGCTGAGCCCTGAGGCTGGGAGAGGAGTTGCTTTGGTTCCCCCTCAGTGACTCTGCTCACACCCCATGGGCTGTTCGACTGTTTGCACTCTCTCATGTGGGGATATTTGGGAAGGCCTTTGGCAAAAAAATTACCAAGAATTGTTCTTATTGCTAAGGATAGCAGTTAGTACAGCAGAATTGGTGGGTCAGGGCACTTGATCTTCCCTCCTGTTGTCTACATTATTAAAAATGATCTCACTGAAACAAACACCATCAATCAGTGCCAGCTGCAGTTTAGCATGAGTGTAGACAAGGACAAACCACACATTTGCTGCCTGCAGAAAGAAAGTGTTTGGGCTGGTTTAACTGCAGTAAAACACTGGAAGCAAACCAGGAAGAATATATATTCTGCTATCAAATATGACCAGGAAGGCAACCCACACTGCTGGATACAGAGCAGGAGTGGGTCAGAAAATGCCACTACTGAGAGCTGAGTATGTCCTGTTAGCCAAGACATAGATCTCATTGCAGTTTTACTTCCATGTCACAACAGGCCACAGCATCTCACCTGATCTACTGCAGCATCACTGAGAGCAGTTTGGGTTCACTGCAGTTCCTCTGCTGGGGGAAGAAAGGAATGTCTTGGGAGAATGTTTGTAACCATCAAAATATTGATGGAAGGAAAGAAAGAAGAGGGTTTTCATTGTTGCTTTTATAAAGCCAGAATGGAGGGTGAGATGTTGTTAAAATTAGGATTGGTGGAAGATGAGAAGGGCTCCTGTTTAAGAGCAGGCAGAAGAACTAGGGAACACTTGAGGAGAGTGATGGTGGTCTTAAAACAGTGAATGAACTCACCCTGAACTATCTCTTCTGCTTAGGACTTTGTCACCCATTGCTTTAGCTCCCTGTATCCAAAGTGGTTATTTTGGCATTAATTCACATGTGCTTATTTCCCTCACCGGAGTATATGGTTCAAGGTTAATAGTTTAAAGAAAATTGGCCAGAATTCTGGACTTCTTTTACACGGCAGCCACATTTTAGTGGTTTCACTATTACGTTATGACAGATGCACAGAAAACAGCCATAATAAGGTCAAAAAGATGTGGTCAAATATGACCATCACTGAGAGCATGTGAGTTTGGGGGATGGAGAACTGTTAGCAGGAACCTGTTACCTGTGTTACCACAGGGTCTGTGGCTCAGCAGCATGGACAGGCTCCCTGACGCCCCATCAGATCTGAAACCTGTTTGAAATGTGCATTCAAAAGCAAGAAGCGGGACTGACAGTGACCTCTTAGCAATTATGGCAGTTAAAGGGGAAAAAATAGGAGTTGGGATAGTAGAGGCTCAGACCTTCTCAAACCCATGAACTTACAAAGAAGGCCTTCCTGATTACTGTGATTAACATGCATGTCCTCAGTTTACAGGCCTTCTTTTGGTTATCTGGCTGTTCCCAGCCTCAGCACTGGGAGGACAGGTGCAATCCAAGGTCTTACAGATTGTAGGAGCCAAGGAAGAGTCCCACCACAGTCGTCTGTGCAGGAGGAGGATTTTCATGTCATTCACCCAGTTTCAGCACAGGAGAGCCAGGGAAATGCAGAGGCACTTCCTACATCAGACAAATTTCAATTAAAATTCCTCTTTGAAGAGTTGGCACTGTATCTCAGGAGAGGTTAACAGCATGGCATAGAAATGTGAGAGCATACTTGAACAGATCCCATCCAGAAATTTTAAGCTCAGCAGACACAGACTCCCCTTTCGAGCCCAGAGAAAAGATTAGTTGGGTTATGCAATTGCTGGAGCTGGCATAAAACCAGCTGCATGCCAATTACCAGCCCGTATGCAAATACTTGTACTGAAACTCAGGATGCAGCTGGACGTGGGTTTGGGCACCCTTCCAGGAATATTCCAAGGCACATTATGACAGTTTTGAAAGAGAAGGGCTCTATGGAGCCAGTAATTTTTTACAGCCTTTCAGAAAATGGAGGAAAGTACCACTGCATCCAGATCTTGACTAGTTTTTTCAAGAGAGAAGGGATTTCTGCATGTTGATGCCAGTCAGGATGTACTTGAGGCACTTGCACTGATGACAGAAGGCCATCAGTCTGTTTGCCAAGTTTAAGGCCTGAGTGCCAGATGTGCTTGGGATGGAAAGCAGCCTGCTTGGATGTCAGGGGCTGTATGAAAAGAGTTGGAAAATACACCACCAGATAATGCCGAGCTGAAGCTCCTGGGGGTACTGCAGGGAAGTCCTGCTGCATTCAGATGCCCCTGGCCCTGCTGAGGTTTCTGTTCCTACTGCTGCTTGACTTCCATGTGGAAAGCAGGCCTGGATGCAGCAGCAATGCCAGACAAACTGCCATGCAGCATTTAGTCTCACAGAAAGAGCTGATGCCAGGAGAACGGGGACATGGCAGCCTCACAGTTACATACCTCAGCTGATGGAAGGGATAAACTGAGAGCTGCCACCAGCATACATGAAACATTACACGATCATTTGATCAAAACATTGTATTGCGTATGTCCTGACAAGGAGAGGATTTTAAAATGCTTGGGTCTGTCCTGGCAGCAGAAAAGTGAATCAGTCAAAGAATGCAGCCTCATCCTGGCTGAAGAAATGAGAGGAATATCCTGTGAGGAGAGAACATAGTGAAAACTTCAGGGGAAAAAATAAAAGTAAGTTCTCTCAGTGCCATTTCTCAAATTTGGCCCACAGAGATGATGTGAAATTTAAGATAGTCTTCAGTGGAGAGGTGGTTTCTTTATGAATTCTGTTTGGCTCAATGGACCTCGTAGCTATTACGTGAACCCGAGCATCAGCTTCCACTTTTTCTGTCCTGGACTCTCTCTCCACTGCTTCCCCATATTTCTTCAGATTCCCCTGAATGTTGTCTGCCTGCCCTTGCCATCAGGGAAGGAAGGAGGTGGGGTGAGCCCCTGTTGGAGCAGAGGGACAGTAAGGTTTAGGTTCCTGTGTCTTACACCAGAACTCTGAGAGGCAGAACAGCTGGTCAGAGGTGAAGGAGGATGGTTGAAGGATGCCTCTGCAGTCTTACCCCCTGGAAACCTTGACTGGTGGCTCACTGAAGAGTTTGTGGAGAAATCTGCAGCCAGTGGAAATGACCTGGAGGCACTAGGAAGCTCTGCTGGCAGTAACTCATGTGGTTGTAAGGGCTGGCAAGTAAACTCACTGCCCCTCAGGAGCAGGAGCCCCTCACCTGGAGAAACATTTCAATCACAGCAAAAGCCCTGGAGAAGTTATGAGGAAAAATGAATGTGAAACAACCGTGGTGAGTCAGGAAGTGTGGCTTGGTTGTGTGTCAGCTGATCAATGGGACGCCATAGGGCATAGGTAGCATTTCAAGAGGGCACACAAAGTGACACTGAGGTCTGTTCAGCCTTCACTGAACAAATTTGGAGGGTGCCTGATGCAGAAAACAAGGGTTGTGCTGTGAAAGATACAGGCAAGGCAAGCGCTGATACAGCTGTTTTGGGTCATTACACCAGATTATGTCCGATAGGATGCTCACTGTTAAAGATAACCAGACAGCAGAAAAAAATTCCAGTACTGGGGTATCTGTCAGAGCCTCCAGGCTTTCTGGAGCCTGCTGGGACACCAAGGAGACTTTGCCCTGTTGGTGCACCCAGTGCACAACACATCATCACCCCTTCTGCTCCTTTTGTGAACAGGGCAGAGGAAAGATGATTTGGTTTGAATTCAGAAGGTTTTAGTGATGCTTGCATACTGGGATGTCCACAGCTGGGTGTTCTGGCTGAAATCCATACTCAGAGGTGTGTTTTTTGGAACAGCTGGAAGGTAAGCACTGCCCAGGAGGGGTGTGTCATCAAAGGACTCTAAAGAGGCGTACACCAGTACCCTGCAGAACCAGCTCACCTCATCATGAGTGTGCTCCTGTAACTGGGAAACAGGTATCCCCATCAGGGAGGTCTGGGATACCTGAGGATCAAGTCATGGTTGCTGTGAATGAAATGAGTGCTCATTCCTGGCTGTTGGCATATTGCTGCTCTTACTGAGCTCAAGAGCGTCTTCTGGGGTGAGCCAGCGATGTGTCACTCTCTCCCTAGACAGTAATTTGAAACTCATCACTGATTCACTGCAGTGACTTAAATGAATACAATTTTCTTTCTGCTACCAAAAATCAGAAGATTGAAGGGCAGCAGTTTTTTCATTCATCTTAGTCCAGATGTCCCCTTTGCATGAAATGGGGGACAGTGACAGTGACACAGGTTCTGTATTTCAAATACTGGAGCATTTCTTTATACATGCACGTGACGTGCTTTTAAATATATGTCATCTTCCAGGTGGGTGTTTTGCGTCATCAAATGCTTACCAGTAGATAAAAGTTTAAAATGAAGTATACTTTCATAAAAATTGAGAATGAATTGCTAATGGAGTGTTCTGAGTACTGTGGTAGTAGATGATTAATAATTGTAGAAGGACAAAATAATTTGGTTTGGAAGGAATATCTGGAGGTCATCTGGTCCAATCTTCTGCTAAGAGCAAGGTAACTTCGGACAAGGATCAGGTTGTTCATTGCTTATTAGAATCTCTAGAGATGGAGATAGCACCAATTCTCTTTCTGGGAACAATATTTTTCTGAATTCTAACCAGTGTTTCCCAAGTTGCAGCTGGTGCCTGTTGTGTCTTGTCCTTGGGCACTTCTGAGAAGAGTCTGTGTTCCTCTGTAGTCTTCCTTTAGGTAGAGACAGGCTGCAATTAGAGGTCCCCCCTCCCCAGTCATCACTTCTTTAGGCTCATTCTGCCCCTTTCCCTGACTTGGAGAAACCCACAGGAAGCCCCTTGGATTGTTCCAGTTGTAAGGTTTATATCTGTTAATGTACCTGTCAACCCCATGAATTATATTGAGTAAACAGTAACTCAAGGCACTTGGCTTCTAACACCAGGTCCAGAATTTGACTGGACAAAGGGAGGCAATTAGCATCTTGTCCTGAAAATTAATATCCCTGTAACAGAGCCAATATATTACAGGAAAGCTCCTCACCTGCAAAGTCAACAGGGTCAAACAGCTTTTCAAAAGCTTATGATGGGAAAAGAATGAGGTGGGTAAAGCTGTAAACAGGTAGTGCTGTTCCTGCAGTTACCATCTGCAAAGGACATGGCAGAGCTGGGGCTGGTCAGACGGTGTTATGTCTGCCTGGCTATTTAACATCAAGGACATGTCATGCTGATGGCAGGGGTGTGGTTAACAAAAGTAACCTTGATTTGAATCTCCCTCATCAAAGCAGGGTAATTATTACAGAGCAGAAAGCCTCTGCCAGAGTGGAGGGGAAGGGAACGATTTAAATGTAAACCTGGGCCTGGGTACTTCAGAGAATCAAGATCCAAGTAGGCAGAAGCTGCTGTGGTCACTGGAAGGTGGTTTAAATGGAGAAACCACTAAGATCAGTGAATCCAGCAGGATTAGAGACAGAGACCATTTCCTTTAGCACAAGCCAAGTGTATTGAGTAAAAAAGCCAATTACACTTCAGAACAGGACTGTTTCTGATGAGCAGAAACACATCTTAAACTGAGTTCGCACCCAAGTGTTTTCTTCCGTTTGGATGAGTACAGGGGTTTTGTGTTACTCATTGGATTCAGCTGTTGCTACTCTCTTCTGTAGCGTTTTGGATCACTTTGTCCATGCACAGAACCCTTTGGGGCCATGTGTCTGCATCTTGTGCCCAGTGGCCCAGGGTGCAGGGTGAAATGGTGTCCCCGTGGCCTGACGCGGACTTGCACACACATACAGGCACTTCCCAAAGAAAAAGGTGATCATGGAACATACCTTGTAACTCTGGGCTGTTCATCCCAAGGGGATGGATGTTTTGCAGCATTTTTTCCTTTTACGGAGTTAACCTGGTAAATTATTTGGTGTCTTACTTTAATATGGCTGTGAGAAGGAAGAATTCAAGTCATGCACAGACAGAAGAATAATCCAAGTACAGATGTCTATTCTGGCTGAACCTGTTCATGAAACAGATATTCCCTTTGGGGAGGTGGCTAAAAAAGAGTGGCCCAGAGCCTGTTGTCCTCTAATGAAGTAGCTAAATGGTTGCAAGAACCCTGTGAGCCTGTCTTCACACACCTCTGTGGTGAGAAGAGTACCCCATCCAACTCAGTGAAAGGTAATCAAATGATACATTTTTACTTAAGCAGCAAAATAAGTGGCTAGAATTAGAAGATTTATGCTCAGGTTCTACAACCCAATGTTCTTAGTTATTGAGCAGTTGGAAGTACAAACCCACAGGCTGCACATAACACTGATTGCTTTTGATAGAAATAAAGAATATCTTGCTGTTACCATCAAGCCTTGAAACTGACTTCCAGCTAATGACCCAAATAAACTGTACTTGAAATTGTATAATTGAGATCGAAGGCTGTCTGGGGCTTCTAGTTGGGACACAGATTCCACATCCATGAGCTTTTGAGTTTGGTCACTGAGCTGAAATGGAGAAGGTTAAAACTCTCATTTTCATTACCAAACTCCCCCCATCTCCCAATACAAATGTGACATTTCAATTTTGCACAGTCCAACTCTTCTTAAATCATCTGTATAAAAACTTCAGATCTTGATTGATGATGGATGAGCTATTGTCTCCTAAAGCACCCAGTTCTCATTACCCTTTAAGACAGAGCTTATTAATGATGGACCTGAAGTGCTTTCCCAGTGGGTCATCAGCAGTGAACTGTGCTGAGGGATCAGAAGACTTGGCTTGGCATGAAATTTCCAGGCCAAAGCTGTTTTCAGATAATTCATTCAGCATCTTGGGTGAAATAGGAGAAGAGATCCCTGTCACTGGGGTGCTTATGGTGAAGATGCAGCTCTGTCAACCTGCAAAGGTGCTTCAGCTCTAGTGAAGCTGACCTTGGAAATGCAGGTGTCATCAACATGTGTTATATAATACATACATGCAGGATATACCTGCATGTGGTGTGGTGTAAAAGACAGCTGCTTCCTTCACAGCCAGTCAGCTTGAAAGGTGTGAGATATATTCTGGTTTGCTTTTGAAGTGGTTAGCGTGGACATGCCCCACAGTTTTTCCTAATTAACTCCCTCCCCTTTCCCTGCCCACTTCAGAGCTAGTTCTTTTCCCTCTCACCAGACCATCTTCCAGTTCATCGTACCAGCTGGTTTTGTAGCACCAGAGAAGAGCTTTTAATTTGCAACCTTGAATAGCAATAGCTGTTTTATAACCAATTTTATAACAATTTTGGAAACAGATTCTAGAGCTAAATAGATGTTTACAACCCCCACTGCATATAAACATACATGAGTAACTTTCACTCCAGGATACATTACAGAATGAGAACATGTTTTGCCAATTTTACCCACATTAGAAATTGAAAAGCAGACCATGAGGGATTACACTGTACACAAAAAAAGTCAGCTCAATAAAATGCCCTTCTAACAGATGGAAGAAAAGTGGTTCCCCTTTCTGGTCTAAGCAGACACTGCCCTTGCAGAGCCAGTGTCCCTTTGCCTTATTTGCAGTGATTATATGATGCTTCTGGTGGCTGATAATGTGTTTTCAGTGACCCCAGTCAAACTCTGAGCCCCTTTTTGAACTTGGCAGACTAAGTATGAACTGTGTGTGATGTACATCTGTGTTCCTGGCCCTTTAGTGTGAGATGCTTGTGTTTCTTGGTTGCCAGAGACCTGTACATTTCCATTTCTCCTGTTAGTATTGTATGACAGGTTACCAAAGTCTGTGGGAATGATTCACTAGGCTAATGAAAGCAAGAAAATAGCAGCTATAACAACAGATAACACATTTCTGATTTAGCTTCCTGACTAAATAACCATTTAAGAGAATTTTAATAATATGCAGATATAAGTTCCCCACAATAATTTGACAGTAATAAGCAAAATAATGACAGAAGTCAGTGGCAAGGACACATGCTGATTTACTTTCATATAACTTTGGTTGCAGAATTATACTGCTTTTAGGCCACTAGAGTAGTTCTAATAAGGAAGATGATAAGATTTGTCATTCTCTTCAGAATCAAGTGGCAAAAGCCCTTGGTGCTTCTTCTTTGCTCAGGGCACGGGCTGCAGCCCTGGTGCCAAAATGTGAGATCGTGGTACTCTAAAGTATGACACCTTCCAGAAAGATGTGTAAAGTTGTCTGGCACCTCTAGAAACTTTTATCCCAGAGAAAGCAAGGGGGTCTTGTGCTTCAAAATCCCCTTTTGTACCTTGATGTCCCTGAGCAGGGTGGAAGCCCAAGGATAGCACTTGCTGCTAGCGGGGTCATACTTGGACTAACAGCTTTCCAATGTCACAAAAAATTGTTTCAGAAGACAAAAATACTCACCCTCAAATGGTATTTAAAATATGTTTCACTCTGACCAGTCTGGGTTTGGGCTTCTTTGGCAGGAACTGGCTTCTTTGTTCACAAAATTCACTCAGGGACTTGGCATTCTCTCTTCTGCTCCAGCGTTGGAAAGAGTTCAGCAAAGAGGCACCTCAGGTGTGAGGAGAAGAAACCTCTTTTTGCCTGGCTTCCATTGCTAGCTCACCTGCACAGGCAGAGATCCTGCCTTTCTCCTCCTGTTCATTGTTTAACTTTATCTCTCACTTTCAGGGCTGTAAATTAAAATGAGATGATGACTTTATGATGATGAGTTCATTATACAGCAGCTCTATTGTATATTGATTACAGTTGTGCTTCATTTGCTTAACATGTAACAGTGTTTATTAGCTCTTCCCAGGCATTGTTCTTGCTAAGAGAGGGCAAAGAAATGCAGAATGCATTTTGAGTTTAAGTCAGTGAAGCCAATGCATCTGTGCTGATTTACACACGTTGAGGACTTGGTGTGAAGAAAAGTAGGATAGCAGGTTGGATTGGGAAGGTGGAGTGGAAACGAGTCTGGGTCCCAGAGAGCAGGAAGAGTCAAATACAAGTGCTCTAAAGATTGTACTAAACTCTGAACTCTGTGTTACTTAATATCCACAAGAGCCCACCTTTGATATTACTCAGGTTTATTTGCACCTCAGCGCATCAATAACCTGGAAACTTTAATTCTGTCACCAGTGAAAAATGGTGCAGTGCAGGACAAATGAAGGTACTGTATCTCATTTTTGGGAAAAAGCAGCAGAAACAGCACTTGCTATTCAGTGATAAGGCAAGTCAGAGCATTTTTTGTGGTTACTTTTAGTAAATCACAGTGGGAGGTGTTGGCTTCCCTGAAGTATAGCATACAGTATGCTTTCTGGTTACCTTTATGCTGAAAAAAGTCCTTCTCCACAAATTGAAACTATTAGAATTACTTTTAGATTGAGGTCCTGCTATACAAGAATGCATCAAAGCTCCTAGCAGAAAAGAAACTTGGATAGGTATTGTCATGAGAGGATGCTCTGAAACCCAGAAATTATGCCAGTTCAGTGTGCCAACTGATAGAGGAACTGTGTAGAATTGTGTGTGTGTTTAAGAAGCTATAAATGCAGATTTTACAGGTTTTTTTATTGTTTTTATGTTATTTTTAATCAAAATCTGGGCCATAATGGATTAGGTAATCCGGTGTAGCTGGGACAACACAGAGAAATCATCACTAATCATGATTTCAGGTGCTCTTCTAAGTCCCCCTTTCTCCCCAGAGCAAAATTGTTAACAGATGCTGTATGGTTTTCTTCTGTGATCATAAGAATATCATACAGACAGATCATTGCTATATGTCTAATCCAGACTCTTTTTCTGTACAAGATTATTTTCATTGTTTTCATTTATAAGCCCCTTTTCAATGAAAAGCCAAGCTTTTAAACCAGAGGTTTCTAAGAAACAGTAATACTGATTAATATGGTGGAAAGATGTATTTACAGATGATCCTTTATTTAATACATTCCTTGATTAGGGACTGCCTCATTTACATACTGTGGCCTGTAAACCCTGAAATTTAAAAAAGAAATAAAATGCAGTCATTCCTTCCTTGGTGTGTGCAAATGTTTGCATTCCCACTACAGCTTTTAAAGGTTTTCCTGACATATGAGGACTATCAGACCACCTTAATCATTGCTGCTACCACAGTCAGGAATTACTCTCCATGTCTCTGTGAGAAGTGTGGCACTCCTGGCTCTATAGCAGCACTTAATGTCATTCTGAGGTGCCATTAGTAACTGACCTTCAACATTTGTCTGCTGAGGCTTGAATCTCTGACACTGAAGGTTTTAGACTCACAGCTCCTGTTAACTTTCATGAAAGTCACATGTATTTTCTCCTGCTTTGGAAATGAAAGAGACAGGTCAAGTAGAGGAATTGTGAATTTGAACAAGGGTTTAGAGGGTAAAAAAAAAAGATTTTTGCTCCAGAGGAAACCCTGGTGCTACAACCAACAACTGTAAGATCATTTTCTTGTTGCGATTTGACAAATCAAGTCTTTAGAGACAGGGCAACAAAGCCTTTCTTTAAACAAACTGCTATAAATATGAAAATAAAAAGAAAACCCAACAAAACACACAAAAGCCCCACAACCTAAGAACCCCAAAACTTTCACCTGTTTAAAAAACATCTCCCTTTAACACAAAGCTTCCAGCAAGGCATGTCAATAGGAGTTTTGGATCATAGTGTTTGAGATTTGGATCATTGCTATGGAGTAGTTGGGTGTTTTGGATGATGGTATTACAGCAGCATAGGCTGTAATTAACATCTTCTGCAGACCTGGTGCTTCTCGTGTCTTGTGGGCTCAGCACAGCACGGTTCTTTGTTCTAAGTTTTAAGCATTTCTGCAAATTAATGAAATGCAGTATAGTGTGATTGGTTGCTTGTGTTTTTAAAGTCATTTAAGTGTTGAAGGTTATTTTACCCACAAAATACAGAACTGTTCCATACATGATCACACTGGAACAAAATGTAAACAACTATGTGTCAGTCTTCATCAGGTTTCTTCTGCATGTGAATAAAGGGTTCCTTTTTACAAATACCGTGAGCTGCTTGTCCTCCAGTTTTCAGATTATTAAATAAGATTACAATGAGAATTTTTTTTTGCATTTAAATTTCATGCCCTCTCTCCAACATTTAGCAATAGATTTAATCAGCTGTCTGAAGTCTTACAAGTATTTATTCTCTTGTTCTTCTGCACAGAGATACTGAATGGAGGGGTGTATGTTGGCCAGAACAAATTTCTCTGCTTTGCAGACACCATTCATTGGCAAGACATCGTGCGTAACCCCTGGGCCTCCAACTTCACTCTGGTTCCAACGAATGGCAGCTCAGGATGTAAGTACTGCTTTTATTCTCAGCCTTGTCATCCCCTCAGCGTGAAACAGGATAAATATGGCCACAAGTTTTCCCTGATCCTCTGTTACAGAGAATTATATTGGTAAGTTTTCCTTCCATTGTTCCCTGCATTTTTATAAGTTTGTCTACTGCTTGGAGGAACGCTTAGTCTGTTCTCAAAAATAGCGTCTGTAGAGGGTATTTGTGAACATCAGAGATTTTCTGAATTTTCTCTCATCTGCTTTCTCTCTTCTGCATTTTCTTTTTCTTTTTATTGCTAAAGCCACGGTGGTGCTGTGGAAGCAGAGACATTCTTGTTTGCTTTGCATTTGTTCCTGCTGCTCAGGCTAGTTCTTGAGTCACAACGGCCTGTCTATGGCATCATAATTAGCTGCTGGAGTAATTATGGTACAAGCTTACAGATATTCTGACTTTAGACGAGAAGTGAACCTCAAAGAAATAGTTATCCTGTTGCCTTGTGTGTGTATCCCTGAAGAGAGAGAGAGAGAGATTGCAGAGGATGGGGTGTTCTTCACAATATAACCAATAATTCTCTGGTTTTTTGCTACATTCTCTTAATTTTAATGGTTTCCATTCCAAACTTGAAACATCTGTGTGCTTAGAGTTTCTATATTTCCCTTCCCTAGAATTATTCACCTTCAGTGAATCATTCTTGTGATTCTTGCAACAATAACTAATTGTAGTGAATGGTGGTGACAGGGATACAGAGTGTTTAAGCAGAATATTCCATAATGGAGTGAAGTGCATTCAGGATGAATGCTGTGCTATTAAACAGTACCCTCAGGATGTACCAGCATTGAAATTCAGAGACAGGCTGGGAAGAAGTTTGTATCAGGTGTCAAAGGTGGCACCACAGTAGATATGTTTGTTCTGAGCATTCTGGATATAGGAACGTTCTGTATTGCTTTCCGTATCTGAAGGTGTCCCTTGAGCATGTGTAAATGACTGATGGCCTCTCTAGTTTTCACTACAGCCAAGAAACAATTCATTTCTTCTGTTGTGTGTTGGGAACTCAGGGGAAAAAAAAAAAAAAGTTGAGACTCTGGGTAGGGACCATTTGATGAGTCCCCATAATTTCTAAGCAGCAACTTGTTTTTAACCAGGTGCTTTATGGTGTAATAGATTTTATAGAAGGCTGACTTGCTCATCTGCTCCCCTTAATACCAGAGCACAGGTACTTGAGATAAGGCTTTCTCCAGGAGCCTGCCAAGCTGCACTGCTCCTCGACATCCCAGCTCCTGAGCTGAGCCTCATCACTTCTGCCTTCTGGCTGGAAACCTGACACAGTTGTAATGCAGCCACCTCTCTTATTTGCATTTTAAAAACTCTCATCACTGCTGATGATCAGTTCTAGGCAGAACTGATGAAACCTTTGAAGGTGAGGGAATGCCTGTACGCTTTTATGAGTCATTACTTCAAGAAAAAGACTTGGTTCTTACTCTGTTTTGTTCTGTTATTGAGTTTTCTTTTAACCTTTCCCAGTTCTTCAAGACAAATGCTTCTGCTCTTTTGAAAAAGCAACCAACATCAATACTGTCTTTCTGAGCTAACAGAAGTTTTACTCGTGACTCCAGCGGAACTGGAACAAGATCCGTTCTGAGTACTTTTGGAATCACACCCTGAAAGCAAAGAAGGCAAATACTAGCTCCCACACACAGCTAGATGAAAGAATGCCTGTAGCAAAGTCCAGCTTTCTTCTAACATTTCTTGATTCCTTTTGAGTTGTTTTGAAACATAGGGAAGGAATAATTTGTGCTTTACCATTTGTGCTTGATAAATAAGATAAACAGCATTATTTCAGTGATGATTGAGAGCTATGTACCAAGGCAGCTTCATTAAGATAGCCACCCAAATTTTACTCTATTTTTCCTTACTTGGGATGAAGCAGTGCACAACTAGACTGTATTTAATTTAATAAACATAATTCTTCTCTGAGAAACTCAATCCCATCTCAATACAATTCATGAGTCCTGTAAAATTTGATTAAATTAGCTAATCCAAACCATTTCTGTCTTCACAGCTTACATAGGTGAAAATATAAACCCCATTATACAAAAAGCCAACAAATGCTTAAAAAGGTCCTAAGACTTTGGGTAACAAAGAACTCAGGTGCAGAAATCACCATTTAAAATAGCTGGTAATTAAATACCTGTCTGTGTGTGGGTGCATGCATGTACTATGCACACACATAGGACTTGGAAAATGAACATTGAATTTTAACCCTGGAAATTGGTGTAGAATGTCATTAAATAAGGTATATGCTTCTCAGTTTTGGCTCACGTGTCACTTTTCACAACCTGCTAGGGAGCGTGAGTGCTTGCTGTGCCCAGCCTTGCTTTTCTCCACTGCTGCAAATGATGCTCAGTGCATTACAAAGTTCTTTTCTGTACAAACTGTGACTCATGCTTTTCTGGATCCAGCACGTGTTTGTATTTACTGTTTAAGTCTCAGGTGTCTCCTATCCAATGGAAATCTTGGCTAAATCCCCTGCAACTACAGAAGTACACGTTGCTTGGCATTACTGAGAATATCCCAATGTCAGAATATTTTAAAAAGAACTACTGGGTTTTACTCTTTATCTATAAACCTTTGTAGGAGGGAGTGTGAACCAACCAAACCTGCTGTGTGAAGCTCAGCAAAGTCCATCCTAGCAATAATTTAGGGGAGTCTGTGGAAGTGTGTGATCCTGTAAGACCTGGCCAGCTGCATCACATGCCATGTTAGCCATGACTGGCAGGACTGGAGGGTAGCTTACGCCCCAGGAATTGTGAGGGCTGTTCCACTGAGAGCGCCTCAGTAGTGGTCCCTGGCAGAGAATACTTCCAGGGACAGAGTCCGTGAGCTGCCACGAGTGTCAGAATCTGGTACGTCATCGTTCCAGCAGGAACAGCCTCAAACACAGTTTGGTGCTTTGGCACCACTGGCGTTGTTTCCAACCACAAGTAGAAGATATAAAACCTCCACAGAGGTGTCTACATATCCAAAAGAGCAAGTGCCCACCCTCAGAGAAGACCCCCACGCTTGCTGGGCTTTGGCCATGGCCAGAGTGACAGCAGCAGGTTGATGTGAATGCAGTGTCACACCAGGCGCACCTGGGCACCAGCGTGTGTGTGAGCTCAGGGCACAGCCCTGTCAGGGAGCTGACACTGCAGGTGCCCATGCTGTTCCTTTCCACAGACAGCTGGAAAAGCTGATAATGGTCTGACTTCAGCGATAATTGCACTTGAACTTTCCCTGCTGCTCCCATGCAATCAGCAGAGGAAGACAAAAGGGCAGAGTGAAACGAAGATGCTCAGAAGTAAAATCAGTCCCCTGCCTCAGTGCCCGTTTCGTACCTTGGATCTGCCAATTCTGGCAACCTCCTTCATTCACATCAGTGCTAACCAGAAGAGAATGTGGCCAGTGAACTCCGGGAATAAAGCTCCTCTGATTCCTTTCTTCGCAAGCTTTCGTTGTCACATCAGTGCTAAGGAGCCACTTGAAAAGGCCATGGTGTCTTAAACGCTGACAGAAATACTGCAGACATGTGAATCCTGAGTGCTGCTTCTCCTTTTTTCTCCAAGTTCTGATCAAATGCATGCAGAAGAGCTCGTGTTGGAGGCCTCTGAATGACACGGTGTCACCGTTCAGATGCACAGAGGCAGTGGCTGCTGGCGCAGCGCTCGGATAAACAAACCCTGCACCAGGGACCACGCGTGCCTCAGCTCTCCCAGGACACGGCCTCTGTGCTGTGCTGTGCCTGGCATTTTTACTCACACACTGAAATATTTACTGCTTGCACCACCTTCCCATACTGGTATCTTGTAGCTGAAGCTTTTGGCATTAGTTGCAATTTGAAAGCAGCCTTCTCTTCTATTTACCTGAATTCTGCACTGCCAGCCTGGGATTTTAAACTGAGCACCTCGCAGTGGGAGTCTCAAAAGCACTTAACTCTCAAGGAACTAAATTTTCCCTTTAGGTTTACGTTACTGAAATTGTTGCCACAACGCTGAAAATCTATTTTCTCTCCTTCCAAAAATCAGCCATGAATTCAAGCACTGGCCGAGCATGCTGAAGCCTTGCTTTGCAAGAGCCTACTCCTGTTAGCACATCCACTTTTTGGATTCAGTCCCTTAACAAAAGAGCTGGAGCTCTGCTCTTCAAAGGTAGAAACGCGGGGTGTAGTTCCCAGCAATGGTGCAAGAAATAAAGCAGGAAAAAAGCATTAGGCTTCTTGCCTAAAATGCCTGAAGATTAGTAGAGCCCTCTGAGCAGCTTTTGGAAGAGGCCAGTGAAAATCTGGCTGCTATGATCTGTGTCTTCAATGTTCTCTTTAGTTTTGTTGTTAGCAGGAACTGGACAAGCCTCACATTTTGTCAGGTGAGCTCTTTTACAGGATTTGATGAAGACCATAGCAGTAAATAAGAATTTTAGAGGAACTTTACTTGGAGCTTTTGTTTCACAGAAAAGCTTGTAGAGTTTGAATTGTTGCATTGAGGTCACTTCCATAGCCAATAGCCTGTGTTCGAATCAGTCAATAATGCTCTTAAAAGTACTGAAACTATGGATGCGTGTTCGTGATAGAGCTGGTAACTGTTTGGGTAATATGGATGCAAAAATCACTCTCCATTTTCTAGTTTAAAAAAAACAAAAAGTTGCTTTTCAAGGAGTTACTTAAAAAAAAAAACAGGACTGTGTGTTGGCATGTGCCCAGAGTTCTGCAAATAAACTCTGTGGAAATTAAATCCATTTTAAAGTATTTTCCTGAACTAAAGTTTCTGCTCAGACTCTGAAGTGCAGTGAGATCTCTGGAAAAAATTCCCTTTGTCGATCTGGCTTTTCAACTGAGTGCCTGTCAGCTGTGAATAAAGCCAGAATTTTTGGCAAGGTACTTTTTCAGGCAGAACAACTTCAGTTCCTTGCTCTTCACAGTGTGGTACTCCTCTCATTGCTTTGCATCTAATTGTAGCCTGTGGTGTGAGAACACCCCAGTTCTGAGCTGTGCAGAAGCACTGCTGCAGAGTTACAGGGAGAAAAGACTTGGTCTTCAGGGGTGTGCCTGTGACTCAATAAATCCCTTGGTGTGCCTGTGACTCAATAAATCCCATGGTGTATTCCAGGCAAACACTGCTTGAAAACTCCGCTCTTCAAAACTCCACACTTTTTTGCCTGTTGATTCATAGATTTTTCAAGGGCAAAAGGAGCCTTGAAACATCATTAAGTCTATTTCGTGTATGCAGAGGCCTGAAATATCATCAGCTTGCCTGCTGTGGATCTCAGTAACTTCCCTGGCCTCAGCTTATCTTCTAACCTGGCTTTGAGGTTCCAGTGGCCGTGGGATGGGCAAGCTCAGGGCTCTGGTGCTCTGGTGCTCTGTGCACTCTCCTGGCACTGCTCTGGAGCTTTTCAGAAGTGCAGCTGTCCCTCCAGAAGTTGGTTACTTCCCAGTATTAAAAGGAGTAATACCAGCTGCCTTTATCTCTAATCTGAGCACAATTTTAAATCACAGATGTTGCATCTTCCACTTTCTCTGACTGGCTCAAAGAGCTCTCGTAGCCAGCTTTTTCTCCCTGTGTACTGTGTCATCAGCTCACCTCCTGATCTTCTTCCAAAAGCTAGACAGATAGAGGCTCTCCCGTTTCTCACAAGGAGGAATTTCTTTCCAGCCCCAGAGTAATTTTAATTGCTCATCAATGTAAGCTGTGTATTTTTCAGTTTGCTTTTAGAAGGCAGAAGCCAAAGCACGTGTGGCATTTTATTACTGATATAACCAATGGAAGTAAAATTTACATCCTTCGAGTTTCAGCTTCACGCGAGGAGTTTGGTGCTCGGGCAGTTCTGATATCTGTGTGTTTTAGAGACTCCCTTTTTTTCCCCAGCAAATACAGCCTGTGTGTTCTATTCTGAAATATGCAATCTTATGTTTGGCTCTATAAAAGTAATTTGGTGTGCGTGACTCCATCTTACCCACCAGCCTGGCTCCCTCCCTGATACTGGCTGCTCCTCACTGTAGTTTGCTGGGATTTCCGTCTTCCTGTCATCTGTACACTTTATTGCCTGGGATATTTTAATAATTTCTAAACCTCTTCCTGGAATATTAAGAAGTGCCAGTCCTGGGGATCCCTGGGGAACACCACCCCAATTGTATTATAATTGCTCATTTACAGCTACTTTTGGAGAGTCCCCAATTAGCTGGGTCTTAATGCATTTTTCATATGTTTTATTAATATTGAAACATAGAGACAAATCTAATTAAATGTTTACCATTTAGCCAGTGCTTTGCATTTTAATTAAAGGAACAAAAAACGGACTTCCCAGCTGTGTAGCTGCTTATGAAGTCAGCCCTCTGTGCTCCTGGCAATCCAAGCTGTCAGTGACCTTACCTGGGAGCAGGTGTCTTTGGAAGCATTACAGCTCAGTTTGACATACTTATCCCTGTGTTTGGTTGATGGGAGTCAGTGCTGGCTCTGTAAATTTTTTTTTTAATTTTTAAAAAAAATTTTAGTGTTTTTTTTTTTTTTTTTTTTGGTGAGACAGTGTCTTTGTGAGTTGCTTTTTCAGGTTAGCCTGCCCCACCAGCCCCAATAACTGAGCGTTTGCTGGGCCATGTTCTACTGCCAGTTTTCCACATGCTTATCGAAAGGAGTAATAGGGTTTCTAAAATATGCTTCTTTAAAATATTACAGAAATTGGAACAATCTGGTAGAAACTTAGTTTAGTAGAAATGTCTTTATGTCAAACTAGTTAAATGCCAGAAGCTCCTTACCTTTTTTTCTTAATTGTTATAGCAGAAACTCAGACATATGGATATAGGTACATTCTTTTCAGCATATGTAGTATATTCTTGTACTGTGTTTCACGAGAAGTATGAGTTGATATGTGCATGGAGTTTTGTATAAGTGATAAGCTTTATAGCTCCCTTGGGTACTAAGAGTCTGTGTTTGGAGTTGCCGGCAAGGGATGTGGGTGAATTTGTGTACAGCCATTTATTGCAGATACAGAACAAGGCCTGACAGGTGGGCAGCCCCTTGATTTAATGTTCAGTAGTGACCTTGTAATTCTTCACAGAGCACAGTAACTCAGCTTTTGTACCAGTAGTTGCAATATTAGAAAAGGATCATTTTTACACAAAGCCACTTATCTGGAAATTTATACTCAGGTCAGACCATTGGGTGTTTAACTCTGAAGTAATTATGTGATAGCTGTGAAGAATAGGAGTTTGTCAGATCCTTGCAATCTCTCCCAGAAGTCCTGTCCTTGCACCAGTTCTCAGGTGTGCTGTGCCTAAACTGTATAAAATCCTGTTCATGCCCACATCAGTGTTTTGAACTGGGCCACCCAAACCAGACTTCTGCACAGGACCAGTCCTGCTGCCCTTGGGAAGCCACAGCCACGCTGGTGAAATACGGAGTCTAGGGTCAGACTTGGGTCAGAGCAGGAAGAGGATGGAGTCCTTTCCCTCAGGTGTAAAAGAGCCATTGGTTAGTAAGGGCTGAGGAGAGGTGAATGCAGTGAATGTAAAAGCACAAGGAAAGCTTTCCTTCAGACCACTGAATGCTTCTGTACCAGGAGACAATAACACGTAAATCATGAGTATTTGTAAACCAACCCCCCATTTCTCAGAACCAGGACCACGTTTTGTCCAGTTATTCCTGCAAGGTATTTTGTGTTTTTTCCAAGCACAAGGAGTTTGCTCTGCAGAAGGCCAAAGTAACAGCAATATATTTATGTATGCTGGTGAAAAGAAAAGAGGGAAGTGACTAATTCATACTTAAAGCCACCTTTCAGAATAGCTAGTGTATCATTTTTGGTGTACATCTAAATTGGAAACTACCTACGGAGAAAATGGCATTGCAGAAAGTGTACCCTTAAGACGTTTGTTATTGCAGAGTTTGTTAAATTATAGCCTTTCATTGAGGTTATTACTTGAAGTTCAATTAACATTTTAAGTGTATGTTTGGAGACCAGCAAACGGGGCCTCGGCAGACAGGTGGTCTGGGTACAGAACACGTTCCCTGCCGCCAGCATCACCATGGCAAAGCCAGGAGGAGAAGCTGTTCTTTTCCATAAAAAGCCACAAACCATAAAAAACCTCAGCCGTTTTGTGAAAGTGCCATGTGGCACACGCTTCACAGGCTTACAGCACTGCACTTCAGCAGCAGTTATGGTTTCATGGACATCTCAGTTGGAAAAAAAACTTTTATCAGACAGACAGAAAGTCCCACAGCTGCCTTTTGTTCAGTCCACATGGAGGTTGCTTCTCCTTCCATTAAGGAATCTCCAATCCAGACAGAATTTATTTATTTACCTGGAATTGAAAGACAAATACAGTAACAGAAAAATTTGATTTTAAAGAATAGTTTTTGCCAAGCAGATATATCTGAAGATGGAGGAATACATGAAATCTAGTGGTACAATGAACTTGATTTGCATTAGAATGGCAAGCTGAACTGCTTGAAGTTGCCTGTAATGTTTTTTCCTCAACCCAGAACAATGTGTTTTAAATAAAGGGAATCAGTTTAGCTTTCTAATAAATACCTTCAGCCAGCATTTTCAGAAGGCATTTGTCAACTGGTGACTGCCCTTGAAACAGATTTGAAAGGCAAGCAGACGTGGCATCTAATGGAAATACGACGCCTCTCACAGTTGAGTTACTGAATAAAAAATAAGTAACGAATGCAAATAGGAATAAATAATGCTGTGAGGGACAGAACTTACGCTGTCAGAGCGTAGCAAAGTAACTGCTACACAGGTGGGGATTTCTAGAAGTCATGGGCACAGAGAGGAGGGCACGGAGAAAACCAGCATTAACAGTTTCTGAAGAATGTCTGGCATGGGCATCTCTTGGAGCTGAGAAATATATTTTGCAAAAATATAAACAAAAATACACAACTGCAGAACCAACCCTGTCCCTGCCAAAGTGCTGACCAGTTTCACTGAGTATCTTCCTTCCTTCTTTTAGCAGTTGCTGGGTGAAAGTCACCCACCCAGTGGCAGAGCTTACCATGCTGATGTATAAAATATTGCAGTGGTTCTGTAGGTACAGCACTGAAGGAGGGCTCCACGTAGTGGTGCGTAGCAACTGTTGGCAAATGCTTATCTGTTAATGGCAACCTGTGTGTGTGTAATGTATTACTGCACAGCACCTGTTTATGGCAGATTGGTGTTTAAGCAGTGTATTGCACAAGGGAGAGACTTTCAGGCTGAATGAAAGCATTCCTCTCCATTTCAGGCAGCTTGTTTATCACGAGCACCGGTGTTTCTTGAAAGTAGGAAACAACACCCAAATACTCCAAATATTTAAAACTGCCTAATTGCATGGTGATTGCCAGATTTGTAGTGAGTGGGTGGGTGGGATTGGTCTCTCACAGCAAGCTTCAGCTGCTCTCACAACCTGCCTTCGAAGAGCTGCTATGGGAAAGGGGAAGGAAAGAAAGAGTATAAAATCAGCTGCTGAACAGTGTCTGCAGGATCTGGAAGCTGCTGTGTGCCTCCCACCCCGCATGTCCCAGCCCCCCGCTCACATGGGCTTGGTTGGTGCCTCACAGGGGTGGGTGCAGTGCTGGAACTACCCAGGTGGCCTCCCCCAACACACTGTTCTGCTGCCTTCATCAAACACAGAACCACCCCAAGCCTTTGTTGCTATCACATCTGTGTTTTTTAAGGATTTTGTTAGGTCTGTCTGCTCTGGCAGAAACTCTCAGAACTGTCACAGGAGTTGCGGTCCTGTGGACAGCCTGGCTAAAGGACTCTGGCCACAGGTCTGCTCAAACTCAGGGCAGCTTCAGGGTCTTCCTTCTGGTCCCTTCACACCTCCTGCAGTATTAAACCCACATGACAGTCCAATCATGCCCACAGTATCACCTCCTAGCAGGTCTCTGATAACTGAAGATTGTCCAGGAAATTGCAGATTGAAATTTGTATGATTATTTTCATTAAATTTTTGTGTATAGCAAACACTAAATTTAAATATCAGAGTATATGTCCAACCATCGTTTTCCAACAGAGAAAGGGCTTCTGTGGTCCAGGTATTGTTTTGTAATAATCGGTTTTGTTTCAAGTAGCCAGAAATACATTTTGGATAAGCACATTAAGAGGCTTATCCAAACTTAAAAAACTGGCCTAAAACAGGACTCCAGATTTCACGGGAATGAGGAATTCGTTTCTAGTATTTACATATAATTGAGTCAAAAGTTGATTAAAACATTAGCATTTCTAAATACACCCTGCCAGACTCTAGGAATACTACATGACATCAAGAAAGAATAAAAAGAATTTTAAAAGCCAATTCAATTTCAAGTTCTGATTTCCTTTCTTTGAGGTTATTATTTTGTTAAAAAAATGAAAATTGTGCATCCCTCTGTTTGAACTTTATTACTGCTTTGGCTGCATTACAGGAAATTATAATGGGACAGTATTTTGACTTATGTGGTATTGACTGACTTGATCTGTTTGAAGAGCTGCTACTAAACCCACACAAGAACACTCCCAGCTGTATGTTTGAGTTTGTTGAGAGCCTCCTTTGAAAATCTCCTCTAACAGTGCAGGAATGTTTCTCCCAGCGCTGCACATTGTGTCCCTGAGAAAGGCAACTTATATCTGCATCCTTCCATTCTCAGCCGAGTTATCCATCGGGCAGTGAGTGCTGCTGCTCCTATGGACAGAGACCTGGCTCCAGATTTATTCCAGGCACTGCCGCGGGTGCCCATGTGATCTCCTGCTGTTGGCTTGTTTGTGGGTTTGGATTTCCTGCGCTGTCACACCAGAGAAGTGCCAGGACTGAGAGCCACTGGGCAGTGGCCTCGGGTAGGGAAGGATGCAGGTGTCAGTGCAGGGCATTGCGGTCACTGCTGCTCAGACAGGAAATGCAGGCACTTCCATGCAGGGGGAAATGCTGAGGTGAATATAAAGGCATAGAAGACGCTGGCTTTCTATGGTCTCTGTCTGCTGGAATCTGCAGTGCCTTCCTCTCACAGACCTATCTTCTGCTCACACTCAAAATTTCCTCAGTAAGACGGACTTTTCTCCCCTTTTCATCCACATTATCAGCTCAGGAGTTCTCCAGGGTGTGGGAGGGCAGGGTTCAATTTCCTGCCTTGCATCAAGGCATTCAAATCTGTACATCCTGGTTCTCACCTCCCAGTGGGAACTGCCCCAGGCTGGTCTTAGTTGGGGTCTTTTCTACTTTTTGTGTTGAAATTCTGAGTATTAAGTAATCGTTAAGTTAAATACAGAAATAGTCCTAGGGGTGCTCTGGTCCATGGCTCACCAGTGATCACAGCCACCGAGCTGCGGGGCACGAGCCCAGGAATGGTTGTGTGCTGTGCCCAGCTCTCTCCTTTCGCGGATGAAGAGCTCCCCGTGTCAGGAGAGCTGTCCTGGGGAGGGATGGCTGCCAGCTCTGTGCTCTCCCCTTCTGGAGAGCAGCCCCCAGACTGTTTCTTGGCTTGCTGACCCAGGAGTGCAGAGCCTTCATCACAGGATGCAAAGGAGAGAACGAGACACATAACTCCACACCCTGGGTGAGAGTTCACATACGGCTGGTGGAATAGCACTCCCTCCTTCCCCACAGAGGAAAGGGAAAATAAGAGCTACTCCAGTATTTTGAAGGGGCCTGGGGCTGTGATCTCTGTGCTTTGGGGATGGTCCACTGGAGGCACTGTGTTTCCTTCTGACCCCAGCGTAGACCCCCATTAGCAGGGACCGGGCTGCACTTCTGCTCCTGCCACACTGTGGGAGGAGGGGCAGTTACCTATGGATGATTTTTTTAACAATAATGATTACAGCGGAAGGATTCCTGAGGCGTTGTTGTTCTTGATGAGCCTGCCAAGCAGCAGGTATGACTTGACCTATCATTTTAGCCTTCTGGCTGTGTCTCCCCATTTGCTCAGCATCCCTGTGTGCATGTTCAGGAAGGCATTTGATGCTGATTGGAACTAATTCACCATCACAGTGGGGGGAATTCACTTATATTGCTCTGTGCTAACAGCTATAAGCAGTGATAATTAATAGCTCCTAATTGCTTAATCAGTGTAAAGTTTTAGACTATGTCATATGTGAAGGTTTTTATTTTGTGTGGATGACTAAACCCCCAATTAATGCATCGAGTCACACAGCCTCACCAGCACTGTCTGCTCCAGACAGAGAAAAATAACCAGTGTCTTCATTACCCCCCTCAGGTCCCTTTCTGTAGTCATTACCGTGGCCTGAAGACATTTTTCTGTAGCAGCTGCAGTAACGTTACAGTGAGCTCCCTATCAGCTCAGAGCTGTCAGCGACAGATATGAATCCACCAGCCCGAGCCTGTGCAGTGCTGCTGACATGCTCTTCTTGACTTTCCATTTATTCCTTTACCTCTGGTGAACAATCTCTCTTAAAATCAAAACTGTCTGCCACCAGCGTATCTGGCAATACTCTGTAATTTTGCAGTTCTCAACAGACGCCCGGTCCCTGTGCACACGCAAGGGTTGTCTCCATCCCACATTACTCAAGGAAATGCATCCCTCTTTGGTATTCAGTTTTTGTTTTCTTCAGTGCTGGCTGAGTTTTATCTCTGCTCCCTCTCCCTGCTCTCCCTCACACTGTCCCTGTATCTCTTTCCGTGCCTGTCTTTCAGGGCGTATCTCTTGGATTGTTCTCATTTCCCAGACCTGCTTCCCAGGGCAGTTGCTTTTCAGCTGCCTGTCCCTGAGTCCCTCTCCATTTGTGTTTGTCTCTTTTCTTATCTGCTGAGGAAGATGACGGGGAGATAGAGGTGTTGACTGGCAGAGCTGAAAGTCCCTGTTGGAAGTGATCGTGAGCAGGGGTTTGCTTCCACCCTGACTGAGCTCCAGGCTGGATGCACCCTCTTGGCAGGTGGGGTTGGGCTCTAGGGAACTGTCAGATGGATGGATGGATGGATGGATGGATGGATGGATGGATGGATGGATGGATGGATGGATGGAGGGATGGATCCACAACAGGTGCTGTGCTTTTCCACAGTGTAAGTGCTTGTTGATGAACCCTGTGAGAGTTTTCTCTGTAAAGGGATCCCATTAATATTTGTTCAGGGTGTCTCCATTGGGCATGGAGACTTCAGGAGAGAAGCAAACGTGCAGAGAGGAGACAGAAAGGTCAGCTGCTGCCATTTACCACAATGAAAGTAACAACACCAATGCAGGTACAGCTTGTTAAAGAAAAGCCTGAATTTTATGGCACTAATCCTACATTGGAAAACTATTTGGCGATAGATAGATCCTAAGGTGAATTTATCTGATGTGAGTGAAAGCCACATAGTTTGTTAGCAGTGGAATTGACCCTTAGATTTCTGTATCCCATAACGCGTCTACAGAGAGGGAGAGAAAATGAGCACTAGATATTTCTATCATATGTTTTCTTATTTTCGGAAAGTTTTACTTTTTCTTACAACATGTGTCTCTCCTGCCATAAGGGAAGGAAATCCTGGGAAGTGTGAGACTCTCTTAGGTAATTAACTTTCAAATCAATAGGAGAGATTGGAAGGCTAGCACAGGGCGGGTAGGAAATGCAAAATTATTTTTACCTTACAAAGAAGTGTGAATGAATGAATGAATGTGTCACTATAGTCATGAATAGTCAGACAAGGACAGGAAAAGCATTATGGAGTGATAAAGGCAGAACAATCCATCACAACAATCGTATCTTTAATTCTTCTTAATGCTGTGCTGCCGTGTTTGAATTACATTTTGATTTTGTTATCTATACATACATAGAACTAAGGAGTTTAGCTGCCTAGAAAAACAGCACACAGGCATATTCAAACCTTCTGTCTCACCTAAGCCATGCAAAGAACAGCCTGGGACTCTTACCGCAGAGTATACCTGGAATTTCTCGGACTTTAGGGCTGGTTATGTCTAGAAACATCTCTAAGGCGTCTCTAGCATTTGTGCAGGAGTGAATTTTTTAGGTAAAGGATGAGTTTCTAAGCAGCTTACAGAAGCTAATAAATGATTTATAACTGTTTTGATAGTTAATCAATTATTTTCGATTGTTAGGTAAGTAAAGAGGCTGCTTAAAACTATGGCTTGTAACCATCTAAGCCACTTTATTTTGTCTGTGTTTACTTGCACTTCAGTATCAGTGTGTTGCAGATATCCTAACATTGAATGATGATTTATTAACCTGAGAGAAACCATCTGTAAATGTAAGTTTTGTGCAAAGTGAGACATTTCTTCTCTTATTTCTGCTTTCCTTCTACTGAGAGGGGTCTGCTCGAGGCAGCTGGCATAGCTGATGGGGAAGAAGCAGTGTTTCTCTTCTGTATGACACTGAGCTTAGAGCTAAGAGAAGGACTTCATTTTTCTTGTCTCGTCAGTAACTTAATCCTTTGCGGTTTTACTGTTTCTGAAATAATAAAGTCAGTCTGGAGTCAAAGGAAAGCCCTTCTCAATTCTCAGGAAAACACAAGGATGATGTAACCTTGGTCTTTCCCAAGCTAGTGAGCAAATATTTTCTGCTGGTGACTTTCCCTGGCTGGGAAAGCAGAAGCACTTCCTACCAATAAAACTCTATCCTGGAAATGACAAGGAAGGTGCTCTGCCCAGAGTCCGTAATTCAGATCTGTTGCAGTAGTTTTACCCAAGGGAAGACAGCCCAGGAGACAAAACATTGGTTTTCTGTGTGCAATTTGCCAAAGCAAAATTAATTCTCATGTTCCAGTGGGAATCTGCCCTTTCTTAACCTAGATTTCATAACAAAGCCTGTGAAAATTATGGAAGCCTCCAAACTGTCACTGTGTGTGCAAAACAGTGCTATTACTCAGGAGCAGAAATGTACTCCAGTGTCCCAGCTGTAATGGGGAGGAGAATTTTGTAGGTTCTTCCCTTCCTTATCTTGCTTGGAAAAGGAAAACACAGGGTTTTTCTAATGTGCCTTCACTGATGTGCAAGAATCAAGCGAATGGGCCAAGGCTGTGCCCTGCAGAGGGTTTTTTTGGGCCAAATTCTTTCAGCCTTTTCTGCTGTATGCTGGAGGGGTTTAGAATATTTTAAGACACAACAAATAACCGGAATGATTTATGCCACAAATTGTTTAATAATATTTTTTTCAATTCTGTTGCCTCACAGTCTAAAAATCTTAAGAAATATATACAAGAAGATCTGTGAGTAGTAGTATAATTCCTCCAAGGGCCTTGTCAACCTTAGGGCCAATACATTTATTATCATTTAAGCCTGACATACAGATCTAATGGTGAGATCTGCTCCTCACATGAATGCTTGTTATGCTCCTGAGTGCTTATGTTGACTTCCACAGGACTGTTTTTGTCTTAATTTTGCAGAGCTGGTCTTTAATGGGTTTCAATCTGTCCTTATTACAGGACGGATTTTCCCTTAGTGGGGAAAACCAGGTGAAAGACAGAGGGATGTGAGGGCAGAATCTAGACCAGTTCATACTGAGAGCAAAGAAAGTTATTTTTCTCTTTAAACAACCAAGCCAATAGAGATACACTATTTGGAGGGAGTTTGGTTTTTATTTTTAATTCTCAGTATATTTGACCTTCAAAAGGACACATAACAATGCAATTCAGAGGTGTGCTGCCTACAAGCTCAGCTCCTGTACAGCTGAGAAAAGTGAAAACAATGAAACAGACACTTTTGAGTTCCCAGTGAGAAAAAAGGAAACTGGCAGCCTTTTCTTGCTTTATTGTTAAATATCTCTATTTAAATGCAAATCATCATCTGACACTGCCAAACAAAGTCATGTACCAGGCAGCAGG
Source organism: Struthidea cinerea (assembly GCA_013397865.1). Taxonomy (NCBI): domain Eukaryota; kingdom Metazoa; phylum Chordata; class Aves; order Passeriformes; family Corcoracidae; genus Struthidea; species Struthidea cinerea. The sequence goes on from VZTI01004733.1 coordinate 213,536, forward strand.
CATGCAAGTTAAAAAAATTTTTAAAATGATGTTTTGAAGATGCTGAATTGCTTTTATTTCCAGAAGGAATAGTGGTGGCTGAATAAATTTTTGGCTGCGTACCGAAGATCAGCTCAGCACCTAGGAGCTTCAGATATGAAGATTTGTATTTTAAGTGCATCTTTTACAGAGGTGTGGGCAGAATCTCTAGTTAGGAATCACTTGGAGGTGATGCCTTAGGTTTTAACTTTTATATTTTTCAAATCCTGTACTGCCTAGTGTGTAACTCTGAAGTTTCGTGTGGCCTGTTAACTACTGTTCTCTCATGCTGGTTAGACATAACAAGCCTCTCTAGGTTTCCACCTCAAGGACACCAGGCCCCAAAATGCGTAAACTAAAGCCTAGAAGGGGAGCAAACTTGGGGTAGTTACATCATTAGCTGAAGTTATAATTGGAGAATTAACCCTGATATGCTTATATAACCCTGATATACCCAAACTTATAGAAATGTGAAGAACCCGTGACCCACGGTCCATCTTGGGTGTAGCCTTTTGACTGCCCAGGGTGTACCTTTGAAGGCCCTTCAAATAAATACCTACTTTTATTCTCTTATTTTTGTCTGGCCTCTGTTTTTAGGTGGCAACCTCAAGGCATCAGAGGGATGCTGAAATTTCTTCTGTGTTATCCCACAGCACGTGTTACAGTGGAAAGCCCAGTGTTTACAGTATGGTTTGGAAGGGGGTGGAATCCAGGGACAGAAAGGGCAAGGAGCAGCCAAACTGCTGCCCTACTGTGCCTCGGGAATGTGTGGTTACAGGTGATCTGTGCAGTGCTTTATGGTGCTGGATGCAGAGCCTCCGGCTTTCTCCCTGAGCTCCAGACCTCTGAGCCTAGAGAGGTATGAGATTGGACCTCAAGGAAGGATTGGGATAGAGGAGAGTCTTGCAAGAGGAGGCCCCTTTGTGGGTGGGTTGTGGCTCCTCCCGAGCTGCCCCCGCAGGGATGCTCCAGCTCAGGGGAGGGCCAAGCACAGCCCACAGTGGTGAAGGTTCTCTGAGTGTGAATCCATCCTGCTCCTCCTGCTGATCAGGAGTAGCTAGTTCATAAACCCCACTTCCAGGGGAGCATTTCTATTCAGTTCAGCAAGTACCAAAATCAGCTAATAACCTGTATCTTATCAGGCCTCATCTGCTAAAATTCTTCCTTTAATTTGCTGTTTACCTCCCCTTGTTAAACTTTCATTCTTATAAATCAGTGTGGATATATTTGCTTTCTGTGCAGGGTTCCAGTAGTCTCTTAATAATCATAATAATCGTTATTACTGATTAAAGTTTCATTACTCATGCCAGATGGAGTGCCCTCCCTGTCAGCCAGAATGAGTTTGCATTTATGTAGTTATAGTACATTTGTGATCTAAATAAACAGATGGTAGAAGGTGACAGCGAATTATGCACTGGTGATGTCAGCAACAATGTTTCCCAAGTATAATTGCTTTAAATGAACATGAACGCAACAAGGAGCTGGTAGTTTTAACAAGGTAGTTGGCATTCAGTGTGGTAATTACCAGGCAGCATCATCAATGGCACCAGGAATGCCAAGGGAGGAATGCTGGCTTTGAAAAATTAGTGGCAGACAGTCCGACTTCACACGACCATCACGGCGGGTTTGCTCAGCTCTGTAAAATCTTGCAGGTGTGAGCACTCTGCTAGCAGAGGAGCAGTGTTTGTCTTTAGGGTGATCCAACCTTAGCTGAGAGACATTTTGCACTTTCTCCGACACTGTCTCCCATCAGGGCATGTGGCAAGTATTTGATTTAGTGTAATGGAGCAGTGTTAGCAGCAGCAGCTGTTAATACACGATTAAAAGGATTGAACCTGGATCAGGTTCAAAGGGGAAATTCACTTAACAGAGTCTCAGCAGTATTCAGCGATGGATAAAAGTTTAATCAAACACTAGGCTGGGTTCCTGCGATCAAAAGCGCAGCAATAAGGACTGTGCATAGTCTTCCACAAGCTTTATGTTGGGTTTCTGGGCTCATCCCATCAGCTCTGGCTTTGTGAAGGGCTTCGCTGCCTGCCCCTCAGGCACTGCCACAGCTGGGGTGCGCCTGGACTTTGGCCGTGCCTAGATGGCAGCCATGGAATGGGGTCTCCATCCCCTCACAGCCCGGACTGTCTGAGTGCCCTCTCCAGTGGTGTCGAAGTGCAGCCAGAGGAGAACATTCCAGCTCTTCTCCTTGCTTGCCATTCCCTCTCACAGGGGTCAGCATTTTGCCATGACATGGACATGTGAACTCAACTCCCACTTCAGTCCAAGTGGATTTCAGTCACTAATTACTAGGTAGTTTACAAAACCTACCACTGGTAACACTTCTTCTTCCAGCTGCATTTTACAGTGAAAGCACCCACAGTTCTTTTTCTTCAGGGACTAAACCTGTCAGCATGTGGAAAGATGATGCACAGCATCACGTCCAAGGTCTGAAGGACCATGAGGTTCCTTCTGAAGCACAACCACTGTCAACTAAAGAACCAGCAGCCAGAAAACAGAAGGTCCTGTGAGCTTTGCTGTCACTGGGGTTAAGTGGTTGCACAGGGCACATTTCCCTTACCATAATATTGGACATGCAGACCATGCAAGTTTGTGGGGAAGAGGGGCGGCTTTTAAACAAAGGCATTGGGTGGAGTGTCCCATTGTTCAGATGAAATTGGACAGGAGGTAGGTAGCTGTATAGCCTTTCCAGCACAGCCATCTCTTCTCCTGTGGAGGAATCAGCAGGTCTTACAGAGGCTGTGGAAAGCAGTAGCCATAGCACTGAGTGATGACATTGCTCCTCAGTCCTCCACACTTGCTCACACTTCTTTTTGTTTTAAAATGTCCCAGTCATAATGCATACCAAAAAGGTATTTAGGGTATAAAGTATTTAGATAAGTACCTGTATTTCATATAAGTTTGACACCATGTGTGGTTATTTAGTTGGGCCTTTTTTACAGGCACTGTTGCAACCTTGCTAAAGCATAAAAACCTTCCAAAGACTAGATGGACTCTCCTCTTCCGCAGCTGCTGGATGTTAAAGGAATGAAAGGAAGCCACATTTCCAATCTCTCTCTTTCTGTCTGTCCTGCAGGTGGTCGTTGCCACAAGTCCTGCACAGGACGGTGCTGGGGACCAACAGAGAATCACTGCCAGACCTGTAAGTGTGTAAGAGTGAGAAACAAAGGACTGGAAAACAATGTAGCAGAGATCCTACATGTTTTTTCTTTCAGTTGTGAAGGGATACTATAAATTATGGGTTCAGTATAACGCTAAAATATACAAGGGGGTTTTTTTCATAGGTTTTTACCAATACATTATCTGCTTTATTTTCCACTCATGTGAATGATATTTTTCTTTCCTCCCTTGTACTTTCTAAAACTGCTTATGCTAACTTGAATTTTCTTTCACTACTTGGTAGCAACATGGAGCACAGCTCTTGAGAATATTGATGGTTAGTTTGGAATGCACTGAAATGAATACTGCAGGAAGAGAAAAAACTACAAGGCAGATTTGGAGATCTTTAATGACCACCTGACACTGCAGAGTTCCTGATGCCAAAATACTCTGTTAATTTCAATGGCAGCCTGGGAATGTTAGTTATCTTGCAGAACTGTTCTCTTTATAATAACTTTAGAATGCATTTGAGTTGTATTGAAAGAGAGAATAATAGTTTTTTTGTGAAGGAAGTAGTAAGTGAAGGGTTACTCATGATGTTTGTCTGTCCTCTTGAATTTAGAGATTACTAAAATGAGTTTCTTCCTCATGTGCTTTAAGCTCCTTCACATAGGCACTAAAGAGCTAGAAGTACAGTCACAATACTAGCAGATAATAAAAGAGGAGAAAATTGAGAGCTGTCTTTTTCTACAAGTTTTTTTCTTTTTCCTGCTTCCAAGAGGGTGAAAACCAGTTGCTTTTACTGGAGTCACTCTTCCTGGGAAATTAAGTGGTTGCTGGGAGCTCCCCCAGAGAACACTTCTCCAGCTTGTGCCTGTTTCCTTGGCTGAGTTGTAAATGGGAGGAAGGACTGTGACAAATGAGCCACTCCCAGGTGAGCACCTCAACTGATCTCTGAGCTGAGGAGAGTCAGCCCAGTGTCATCTGCCTCTTTCCTGGGACATGGTAGGAACAGTGCAGTGATCCCTTAGGACATATTGTAGGACTAAGGTACAGTGATGCAGAGCAGATTCTTCTTTGTCTGAATTATTGAGCTAGGACATCTCCTTCCTTTGCTGGCAGTCTTTATGAAGGCCCCAAGGAAGTCAGTGCTCCTTACCAAGAAAAGAAGTAGATTCTGGGTTGTGTGCTCAAGCAGATAATGGAAAGTGACTTCAACCCTAGCCGACCAAATTATTTTATATCATGGTTAGAAGTAATCAATGTTTTGGTTTTTCCTCTGTCTAATAAGAAGCTTGTTTGTCTATTAAAACTAGTAACTTTTTAAGAAGCTGCATAATCCATCCAAACATGAGTAGATTTATTCAGGCCTTCTGTGGTTAGCTTATCCAAGAATAGTTTAAAATCCTGGCAGCTATGTTCCCTAAGGAGCCCATGGTCCTGGTTCAGGCCCTGTCTCCAGCCTCATGGTAACTCCAGCCATGTGGCTGCAGAGGTCCATGTGGCAGGATCAGCTCCCATGGTCTCAGCCTCTACAAAGCACTGCTCTCAGATAAGTGAACTGATTTGGTGGATTAATGTAGTAATACCAGGGAGAGAAAAGCTTATCTGCGGTGCTGTGAAGGCAGGAGCTCAGCAGGGCTGCACAGAAGGTTGGCTCCAGGAGTGACAGCTCTCCCTGCCTTCACAGTGGCTGGCCTCGCAAATCCAAACAGTGGAGACAGGCAAAGGCACAACCATGGGTTAAAATAATAAACTAGGAAGAGCCATAACCTATCTAAGTTTCAGGGAGATACACAGATCACACTCTTCTGCTTGAGTAGCTACTCCACATTCTCTTACCTTCAAGCCCACTCCGCAGCCTCTGAATGTCACGGACAGGAATTAATTTTACATCACAGTCTTTCTCTTTGTCTCTGTGACCTCGCTGCACCTTGGACAAGCAGCAGGATTGAAGGAAAAGGCTGGCAAAGGGTACTTCTTCATTGTATTTTCTCACAGTGTGTTTCCTGCAAACTTTGTGAAGAAAAGAGGGAGAATTTGAGTAGGGACTCAGAACACAGAAATGCAAGTGGGACTATGCTTTTGCTGCCTTCATTTCTGACTTTAAAAGACATGCCTGGCTTTCAGGCTGACAAATGTTGTTGTTAGATCCAAGCTGGAGACAGGATGAGTGCTGTTGTGCACATTGTGTCTACCTTAACCCTGTCACCGTGGGGATGCACGTCTTTCCAACACATGTAGGAAAATACTCCAGCAGTGCTACATCCAAGTGCCAAACCATTTTGATCCTAGAAACAACTCAGAGCTGCATTTCAATAATTTCTTTTTTTTTTTTCTTGATAGAGGATTGAAGCAAAATATTCTAATGAGCCCCCCTCCCAAGATAAGATTTAAATTATTTTCTTGGGAAAGGATAAAAAAATGAAAGATCTTAATCCATGTCTTTCATTTCAAATTACATATGGAAAAAAAATCTAAATCCCTTTGGTTTTTTCATGAATATCATCTACCTAGCTGCTTCTTATGTTGCCTTCCAGCAACGTCTTTGTTGCTAACTCTGTCTGAAACACCACCTGCATCTAACTCTGTTCTAATGTCTATCTAAATGTGACAAGAAAATTCATGTATTTAAGAAGACAATTAATAGGAAATTTAAGCCAAGCTGTTCTGTCAGGAGGTAGAGAAGATGAAATTTCAGGGTACTGTTTTACACAGTTAACAATCCTTTTTTCTTTCATAATTAAAATATTAGTAGATATTAATAGGAAGAATTTGAAATCTAGATGATATAACTTGTTTCAGTGTCAGGAAAGGCTAATGTGAAAATACTTTTAAAAAGACTATTTTTCAAAGGGTATTGGGCACACACTGAATAGAATATAAATCACTTTAAATAAAATCATAATAACAAATGGTTTTGGAAGGCACTAATTAAATTTGAAAATCTATGGTTAGGTTGTTAAAATTTTTGCTGTTCGTGTCTGTTAAGAGTTTCATGTGGAAATTGAAACTTTTACAATTCAATACATTATTAAAGTGACAGATTATGCCCTTTTTCCAAGAGGAATGTAACTGAAAAGAGAACAATCTAAATTAGAATATAGACCCAACTAAGGGAATGCAAAAAGACAAATAGAACCTATAAATCAAACCTGAAACATGAAACATTTAGCAAATGTCAAGTGCTCCATGACTCTGTGTGTGTACAGGAGTGTGGTCTGAGCACAGTTGTATTTATACAGTCCTTGTGCAGCTGGTGTTGCTGAGGAGAAGGTGCCAAATTAGAGCAGCAGAAGGAGAGCAGGAGCCGGGTGGGGCACATAGAAAGAGCTGAACCAGCAGCTGGGATCAATCAGGGAAACCCAGCATTTCTGCTTGGACCCAGCATCTTTAATTAAAACTCTTGTATTGCTCTACTAACTTTGCATGTTTGTAACACTTTCATTGATTTCAGTTACTTCCCATTTTTTCCTTCATAGATTTATGGTGTCCTGACACAATTAAAGATGAGGGGAAAATATAACGGAGACTGATGTTTTGCACATATACATAAGTCATTTCATCCCATTCCCAACACAGCTTATTGCTGTGAAATACTGGTAGAGGTTGACAGTCTCACCCAGAAATCCATCTCAATGCACAGCACATTTTTCAGGACTTTGGTGTTTGTCCTTTTGTCCTGGCCCTGACTGTGACAGTTCTGTGTAGTTGAACCCTCCAAATTCTTGGGATCACACACATGATCTGTAGGAATCCAGGCAGGTAGTTGTGCTCACCCTCAAAAGGTCTGCTTTGAAGCTTGGGGTCTCCACTGTGATTAGTGAGGGACTCCTCATGGTTGTGTTGGGTGAAGATACGAGTACCTAGCACCTGAAATGCCATACAGTTTGACATTCTGGGTAATATTTATAATTCACTCTTTCACATAGGTTTTGAGTTGCAGCTATAAAATCAGTTAATTGTATTTGGAGGAAAGTGTTCAGGGAAAAAAGCTTGTTACCTTTTTAAACCAGTGCAGTTCCGTGTATTTTCTGTGGGGCTGCCCCCTGAGAATGATTGCAGGAAGCTGAACTGGTGAGTGATGTTTATTTGCATCTGAGCAATCGGATTGTTTCAGGCCTTCAGACAATACACAGAATTGCCTTGTGTTTGTTTTGTGCTGGGGAAAAACCTTCCTTTTAAAGTGTCTTAAATGTGACTCCTTAAGATTATTCAGAGCCCACTGAGCTCGTTAATGTCTTGGTGTGTGTGGTGCCACTGAAGATGACTGACAGGTTCTCTCAGACCTGGACCTTCAACAGCAGCTATAATGCAAACATGGCATACAGTGAAGCAGGAGATAGATATGATATGTTCTGGCCTCTTCCTAGAACAACATGTTGGCATTTCTGTTGGCATTGTTTGTTTTCCCTGAAAAATAAACAACTGGGGAAGAACAGCGACAAACCTTTGCTGTAATTATTAATTTTGCTTCAGGAAAACCCACAATGTTCCCTATCCTGAGCAGCGTGGTAGAGACCCTCCTTGAGCTGGTGTCTAACCAGAAGCAAAATATGCTTTTTGAAGGCATCCAGTTCAAGTATTGTGCTGAAGACAGGACTGTGTTCCTCCAGGTCAGCCCTGGTGTGAATGGCCCATCCCAAGATCAAACCGAAAACCTTGGTGTTACCAGCACCGTGCTCCAGCCAACTGAGCTGTGCCACTGTCCCTCCTCCACGGGGAACCAGTGGCTCCATGGACAGGGTGGACATCGTGGCCCACACCCAACAGCAGCTGGTTCTGGGGTGAAAGAATCAGAGGTGAATTAGTTAGGTGGCTTGCACTGATTATCCACACAGAGGGGCTTTACACCAAAACTTCCCAGGTTTAAGCAAAACGGCCAGTAGCTGTGGGCCAGCAGCAAGGAATGCGGTTAACAGTGGGCTCCCTGCATGGCCTCAAGGCACAGCCACACGGCAGAATGTGGCTGTGGCCATGTCAAAACACGAGGTGCCGTGGTGAAGGGGAGGCAGAGCATCTGGGTGGTGTCCCCTTGGCTCTGGGACCAGCTGCTCCCCTGGGCAGTGGCAGAGGTGAACACAGAGAGTTTGGGTTGTGGGGTGGAGTGAACTGAACAGCCTCTGTGCCCCCTCGCTAAGGGGGAGCTGCTGGGAATTGGGGCCCTCCCTTAAGTCTGGGATAGGCTGGGCTTCGCCTGTCTGTGAGGCAGACAGTGCCCAATCTGGTTCAAATCCTGAGCTGGTGGAAAATAAGACAGAGTCAAAGACTAGAGAAGGTATTTGTTCATTTTCATGAGCCAAGACTGTCACCACGGTGTGCTGGTGGCACACAGCCACAGGTGCCAGTGTTTCACATCTGTCTTAATGTTTATCAATACTCTCACTTAAATAAACAAATCTTTTTAATGTGCTTCTCAGGCAGTGTTGACAGCAAGTGCCTTCCCAGAATTTCCCAAATTTCTCAAATTAGATTGCACAAGGCACAAAAGCCTTTTCTGTCTGGGAGTTTCCCTCTGGTAGCAGCAAGATGAAATTGCTCTAAAAGCACATTGTTTCATTCCACAGATTATAAACAATCACTTCTCTTTAGTTATTTACATTTTTATATCCTAAATAAATACTGTGTGTAGCAAGAAGCTTCAGCATTACCTTAAGTATTTCTGGCAAGTTGTGAAGGGATTTTGGATCAGAATGTACTTATAAAGGAGTTATGTATACATTAAAATAGTAGAATTGAGCAGAAAGTTGGATGGAATTTTGTTTTTCTTGCTTCCTGAAAAGTGGTTTTCATAGAGAAGTAATTAAATGCTTTTAACGAAATAGATGTTGAAGGTTAATTGCAGAAGTGTATCATCCCAGCTTTTATCAAAAGACAGCTGACAGCACGGTAGGCAGTGGTGCTTGGTATAGTTGTTTGGGCAATACTAATTTATTTTACCAGAAAATAAAGATAAAGGTTATAGCCGAGGGAGGGAGGGGAGGCGGATGCTCCACTGGTTGACCATTCTTTGCACAAGACTAATCCCCAAGTGGTGTGGTGGGAGAGGGTGTCGTATCCTGTTTAAGAAAACTAATGGATTTGAAAGTAACATTCCACATGAATTTTCAAGGGTAAGAGGGCACACTAAAAATTCCACAGTCCTTGAGCAACATGTGTGTTCCTAAAGAGGGGATCATGCAGGCATTCTGGATTACAGGTATTGTGCAGATATTCTGGATACAGGTGACGTGCGGATGTTCTGGATACAGGTATTGTGCAGGTATTCTGGATCCAAGTGCTCTGCAGGCATTCTGGATACAGGTGTCCTGCAGGCATTCTGGATACAGGTATTGTGCAGGTATTCTGGATCCAAGTGCTCTGCAGGCATTCTGGATACAGGTGTCCTGCAGGCATTCTGGATCCGAGTGTCAACACCATTGGGGTAGTTCCCTCACTCCTTGGGGCTTTTTCCAGCACGCTGTGGGAGTTCTGCTCAGGGAGCAGTTGGAGAGCTCTCTGCCTGGCCCTGTGTCTGACGCTGTCCCTTTCCCTGCCCCGTGCAGTGACGAAGACCGTGTGTGCAGAGCAGTGTGATGGACGCTGCTATGGGCCCTATGTCAGCGACTGCTGCCACCGTGAGTGCGCCGGGGGCTGCTCCGGACCCAAGGACACCGACTGCTTTGTATGTGTGACTTTCTTTATTCTTCCTGCCAGTCACTCTCCAGATTCTTAATGCTTTAATCCATGAAATTCACAATTTCGCCCCTTTTAATGTACTGTATGTACACTCAGAGATTCAGGATGCAGATTTTAGCATTTAGTATTTTTCATATTCTAGTAACATCATTTATCTACTTAATATTACCCATTAACAGATCTATGAGATTTGTAAATACAGTTTGGGAACCATTAATATGCTTATCTCTGTGATTTTTATCTTTTTCTTTTCCAAAATTAGCTTTTAGAGGTGATAACAAATTTTTAGAAGCATTTGTCATTACATTTGAACATGGTTTTTATTAGTGCTCTGTGTGCTTTTCATGTGAAAGTCAAGAATACTATTTAGCTTCTCTGTGCAAGGTGTTCCCTGTTTCTGCCAGACTTAATTTAAATTCAGTCTTTTTACCGGGCATGCTTCTTTGTGGACATGGAAGGAAAGTGGTTCCCAAAACACTCTCCCTCAAATGCATGTTACTATGTGTGTGCTTCAGATGGAAAGAAGAAATGGCTTTTTCTTTAAAGAAAGACAATCTAAACATCCAGGCCATTAAAAAGATCTGTTGTGTTTCTAATCCATTATTTCTAAGAGTTTTAGCAGCTTTAGAACCCAAAACTGATCTCAAAAAAAATGTGCAGCTCTTCACACTGGGTCGATGAGACAAGTTTTGCTAATGGTTTCAGGGGAAGCAAACCTAGGTCTAAAAAAGCCTAGAATTAGAACCTGCATAGAGAGGTGGGATTTGAAAGGTACCCATGTGACTGAAGAGACAAATACCTGTGAAGTTGACTGCCAGGTGGGGTTGGGAGGAGGGTATGGAAAATTGCATATGTTTTGAAACTGTGGGCAAGTGGCTCATAATGAACTGACAAAAATTATCTTTCTCTGGCTGGCCCTGACTTTGATAGTGATAGGTTTTGTGCTTCAAAACCACACTCTAAATGCTGTTCGTTGGCTGCTGATGAACTGTAGTGGTGGCATGACTTAGCCACCAACAGGATTTACTAAAACTGTTCTCTGTGGCTTTTCTCAGGTAGATGCTCAGGACATATGGTGTGGCTTTTTTTTCCAGTCACTGGAAGTTCTCCATTGGCTTTGAACTAGAGAGATACGAAAATAGCATTCTTTCTTATGTCATGTACAATATAAATAGGTAAAGGGAAGAGGAAAAAAGCAGTCATTGTTCCCAAATGAGCATTGAGGAACATCCTCAGAGCTGATGTGTTGATGTGTGCCCATTTTCAAAGGTTAAGGACAAGTTATTGGCAGCATAAGTTGTGTAATGCTGCAGCCTGAAAGTCAGACTTCCTGAATTGTGGCAGCCATGGAAATATGTATGCTAAAAATCAACTAGTATGTTTGTTCTGATACAGCAGAGAAGCACCCAGGGTTTATTCTCATTCCCTTCTGGCCCCAGAGCAATGTAAAAGAAATTCAGCAGGGGTCTGGCAATTTTCAGGACTAGTCATTACTTGCTTAGACACAGTGGGTGAAAAGTGTAACCCTTTAGGCTATAGACAACTGTGCTTAGCTTTCAGCTGAGACACAGAACTTTGTTTTTTCCCTGTGTATTTCCCCATGCTTTTATTCACAAATTAGCAGCATTTAGCACAAAATGCTACAAATTTGCATACGTTATCGAAGCAATTACAAATGTATATAAAACATTTCAGTCATAAATTAAAGGCTCCCAGATCTTCTAGATGAGTTTTTCCCGAGAATTGTCACGTCTCCAAGGAGTATTGGTGTGCTGTGCTTTATGCATTTGCTAAACTGTTATCAGAGAATTGTCATGTACATGATGGAGTACCTTTTAAGTCAACATGTAAGAAATGAGCTGAGGAAACAAACTATATTAGTATTTATTAATGAGAAAAAGTACAGCTTATGAAGCATTACAAATCCTTTAGAGCATTATGGTATTTTGCAACAGCATCCTGTTCTAAATATGGTTTTAATATCTGTAGATAAAATTCATCCATCCTCCTCCATATGCTGCCATCCAGTCATTTGCATATTCAGTTCTAAAAGCAAGACAGTAATCATCATCTGACATAAATGCAAGCCAACATGGTAAAGCAAAGTTTTATTGATGTTTTAATCTCAGATTCAAACTGGGTCTAGAACTTGAAATGCATAGGGAGGGCCTGGTTGAGTGCCTAGTGGAATCAGAAAAGTGACACAACTCTATTCCTCGGGTGGACTTCCCATCCAGTTCTGAGTAAAGTGTTTATCTTTGTAAGGGGAAAAAAAATCTGTTTCTGTGGAAAAAAACTGGCAGGTTTTGTAATAGGCCTTTGAAGGAACCAGGAAAGACAGGATCAGCAGTTCTGCTTAGCACATGCTTCATGTAGGACAGTGCTTTCATCACGGATCTCCCTGCTTGTCCCTTTCAGCAGCAGATTTTGTCCTTGGATACATTACTAGCCTCTCCTTTCTGAAATCTTCTGGCATGACAGGTCCCATGGTCCTGCTGGTCCTGATCCAAATGGAGATAAGGACTGCTAGTAAAATCAGCAGAAGAGAGGAATCTCTCTCTCTTTTCTCTCAGTCCCAGCCCAGGAGGGAAGGGGACAGGACACATATATTATTGTTATACTTGTTGACTCTTTAAAGACACAAAACCATCTGTATTTTAATAACCTGGGAAAAGACCAGAAGGATTCACTCCTAGACTAACACTTCTAAAGCAACCTGGATTACAGGTTAGTGGGGAGGCAATACCCAGTAACAGTGGCTGCTTACACTGTTAGAGGGATCCAAGCCAGGCTACAGCTTTCATATTCATACAGATTTTTCATTCACGGTATGCTCTATGAAAATTGCTCCAACAGTTTTCTTATAATCTATGGTTAAAACCATAGACATGATGTGTGCTGATAAGGAATGTCAAAATCGGTGGGCTTTTCTATTCCTAATTACCAGCCTTGCATGGTCAATTGTTTTCCCTGCATCCCATTACTTTTGTTATCCACACACTCGCCTCTTCATTTGTCAGGGCCCTGTCCTCTGTCAGCTGTGCGTGGCAGAGCCTGAATGCTAAGTGGGACAAAGTCCTATTTTCCTCTCTCAGTATGTGAAGCAACTGACCTTGTTAAACTTACCACTTAGGGAAACGGCCCCCTCCTGTGCTAGCTCAAAAGAAGTTCTTACCCCTCTTGCTTCCTAATTGGGAATTCCGGTTTTCAGCTGGGTGATGTACTCATGCTGTAAGAGATCTAAAGGGCTGGACCTCTGTAAAAGTCATTAGCATTTGCTTAGACGATGATAAATAGCTGCTCACTCTTGGCAGTTTTAGAATGTCCTATCAAGTCGAGAATTAGTTGATTGTGAGTAGTTATGAAACAAATTACAGTGCTGTTTTGGTCTTGTAGGAAGTGTTGTAACAGGCAACTGTTGCCAATTAAGGGGACTCACCGAACTCCCTAATTTGAAAAGTCACATATTTGCCAAGATCCTAGCAAAAATCCAAGTAGCCAAAGTGAATGTTAGAGAGCTCTGTGTCACATTCCTCACCGTCACAGCGAGTCTGAACAACCAAGGCCATCTTTTACACCAAATGAAAATCTCCTAAAGCAGCTAAGATTTAAGTCAATATTTTTTGTCTCCGTTGTTTTTCAGGCCTGTATGAATTTCAATGACAGTGGTGCTTGTGTCACACAGTGCCCCCAGACCTTTGTGTACAACCCCACCACCTTCCAGCTGGAACACAATCACAACGCCAAGTACACGTATGGGGCTTTCTGCGTCAAGAAGTGCCCGCGTAAGTGCTGTGCCATCTGCCCTGCTGTCTGCCTTCTTCTGCAGTGATGGGGAGTTGGAGTTGCATTTCAGGAGCCTTAAAAACAGTGAGACAACGAGAGCTGAGTGCAGAGCGCAGTCTCTCCAATCACTCCACGTGTGCTTGCAGCCTGTAATAACTCAGTCAGGTGTTAACTAAAGACAGTGACATTCTGTGCTGCTGACACTTCCCAAGCATCCTAGAGTGATTTTCCTAAAGAAAGGTGGTTTATGTTTTCATGGTCCATTGCTTGTTACATTCATCTTTAGTTCAGTATTTGCAAATTCCAAAATAGTGGAAATAAATAATTAAAATAATGGGATTGTAGAAGGGTATGAATTTCTGTTTCAGAAAAATAACAGTCCACCACCAGCACCTGGCACCAAATGCTTTCATTATATTGATGCCCTTAACTTGGAATAACGATGGCTTGATGCCGCAGGGGTGTCCGATGCCGGTCAGCGCCGGTACGCCGTGAGCTTCCTAGAGAGAGCATCCTGCAAAGGACAGCTCTTCCAGGGGCCAGGGCAGGCCTCCCTGGGCAGCGGGTGATTCCAGCAAGTGTAGCGATTTCCCAGCTACAGGTGATCCCAGCTCTTGTGAAATCACCCAAGGCGAACTCGGGGACAGAGAGACAGGAGCCTCATTTGGCCATTCCACAGAGGTAGCTTCTATTGTCCAGCAGCCTCTGTGAAAGGATGGCCAGGGACAAAGGCTCCCTAGCTCAGGGGCAGAAACAGGGGCCTTTTATGGGAAAGGCAGGGGGTGGGGTAGAAACCGATTAGCCAACGGGGTACAAGCTATTACCATAAAGGAGCAAAGCCTGCTAAGGGTGGTTCACTTTATCACCATGACCCGAGGAAGGTTGCTTATCTCTGGGTAGAGTCTTTTTGGCCTCAGGCCTCTCTCCTCCAAGGGAGTGCAGAGGGCTCTTGTGCCAAGGGCTCACAGCCCTCCACAGTTTGACAGAAAGTTACCCCGAGAAGTTCTGTCCCAATGAGGAATAAACTTATAATACTGACAACAATGCAGTCTTAAAACTCCAGAGTAAAATTAGAGGGGAAGAGGGAGTTAAAAAAAGAAGAATCCTATGCATGTAAAACTCACATGCTTCTGAGATACCAGCCAGATGGTGACAAGTAACAGAAAAAATTATAGGGTCATTACTTACACAGTCTTTGAATCTGCTGGTTTAATTGGAAAGAATAATAAAGGAGATAGTATTCTTGCTCTCCCTTTCATTCCATGAAGGTTTACAGTTGTGCATTAATTATCTTATCCATAAATTACATTTAAGAAGGATGGGTGATCTATATTAAATGGAGCCATAATTCAACCTAACCCAAAATCCCAATTTTGAATCTCTGTGGAGGACTGACAGCAGTTGGGGGCTGTGACCACCAGGGCCTAGTTCTGCCTGTAATAGTGGTGGGTTTGTTGAAGCAAGACTGGTTTGTTAAGAACCTGATATCATGCTCTATAATTATTTGCCCAAATACTTCATTGAACGCTTACCATTTTTTTCCTTCCTTGTCAGTATTAAGCTTTTAGTTAGGTAGGATCAGTCTATATTCCCTTTGGCAGTTGTTTTACGGGGAAAAATTTTAAATACTTGTCATTGTCCTGTGCATTGCTTTATCCCAGATGTATATTTTTGTGGGTGCATGAAAAAGACAGGACAGAACATCTTGCTTTATTTCTCTCCAATTACTGTAACTTTTTTTCCCCATAATAATAATAATAATAAGGCCAAACTGGGGGAGAAAGAGGGATCAGGCCTGACTATTCATGGATTTTTGTAAGTCTCTGATAATGTGCCTACGTTGCTTATACACTTCTGAAAACACAGAACTTTGAATGTTAATGTCACTGGGAAACTGCTGAGGTAAAAATAGGTATTGACACTGAGTTCAAAAACATGTCCCAGCTTTTATTCAATTTCTGCCAATATCTCCTTTTTTTTTCAGACAACTTTGTGGTAGATTCCAGTTCTTGTGTCCGGGCATGTCCGAGCTCCAAGATGGAGGTTGAAGAAAATGGTATTAAGATGTGCAAGCCCTGCACTGACATTTGTCCTAAAGGTAAGCAGCGGTTCAGTATAACTTTTCTTGAATGTAGTCTACACTGGGTGTTATTTTGGCATGGATTGCCCTTCATGGTGTGTTGTAGAATATTAATAGCCTTTGAATACCCACAAAACTTTGAGCTATGTAGGTTGTGTGTCAAGCACATACAATAGAGTGAAAATTTATTAAGTTTTAATGGTAATATAACCAAACCCATTACTTTTTATTAGATACAAATGAAGGGGATTTCTCTGTTGGTTTTAGAGAAATCTGAAAGAATTCTTCATTGTGTTATTTTAATGACAAGTATTTCCTGGAGGTGTTTTAGCATTGTCCTTTTGTCATTCCAAAGGGGGCCATACAAAAAGCCCTGACTTCAATGTGTGGGGTGTCTCATATTTGTCAATACAACATTAGGTTTCCATTTCCTTCTTCTGTCTCTGCTTTCCCAGCATCTTCTGCCTCCTTTCTCAGTGTCTACACAGACCAGTGATGGTTCTGTTGAGAAGACTGAAATCTGTAGGTTACTTTGCTCTTCTGGACTCCAGCAGGGAGACTTTCTGCTCCCTGCTTGAAGGTCTGTGGAGCAAAGCACCATAAGTTTTCCTACATGGGCCTATGCCACTTTTCAGTCCCCATGGAAGCCACATCTGGCTTAATTGTGGTAAATAACTTTGTTGTTGTTGTTGTTGTTGTTGTTGTTGTTGTTGTTGAATAGATAGTTTTATGCATGGAAACACAGATATAGAGTTCCTTACTCTCTCAGGAGGAAAGCTATCACATGTTTGTAAAAGCTTCTACTGGTAGTTGCCATTAGAGGAGCCCAGTTTGGAAGACAGAATACAGTATATGATTGAAGTCATGAGGGATTTGTTCCTGGATGCATCCTGTGTCCCAGAAAATGCAGCTAAATTACATAGAAAGGCTCTATTACATAGAGAAGTTTCCTCACTGGTTGCCAGAGTTCCTCCAGGCACCAGTGTCTTGCTGGTTGAGGTGATAAGTAACGAGTTATTTATACAACCTTTTGAAGGGCCTTAGGGCAAGGATAGTTAAGTTCAGGAATTCACCAGAGAAGGGGACCTCTGGAGCCAGCAGAGTTAGAGCCCCTCGGTTTCTGCAGTGTGCAGTGCCCCAAGAAATGGCATGGCTGGGCTGAGTGAGATTTCGTGTGGTGTCATTTTGTGTGGTTGATACTTGCCTTTGTATGCCATGGGAAATATCTTAACCTGTGTGCCAGGGTTCTGTGACAGGTACTTTAGCTCTCTGTTTGTTTTAAATTGGCACGTGCTTCTTTTGGAATATGGGTCTGGGGTGCTCTTTTAACACCTCTCTGCTGAATGAGATAAAGACTCGTGTCTGTAAGGCCAGCACGTTCTGTTCAGTAATTGTTCTCCCTAGTGCTTTACACAGGCTCCTTGTTTTGGCAGCATGTGATGGCATTGGAACAGGGAGTCTGGTGTCAGCTCAGACGGTGGATTCCAGCAACATTGACAAGTTTGTAAACTGTACCAAGATCAATGGCAACCTTATCTTCCTTGTCACTGGGATTCATGGGTAAGTGACAAAATGTTAAGATGTTAATGTCATGGTGCCAGCTGAAACCAATTGCATCCACCTCTTAATGACGGCTGCAGGCTTCTTCTATGCAGTAGCAGATCCAGGATAAATTAGTTTTCTGCCTTCCATTGTGAAGAAAACTGTTGCCTTGGTTCTTAAGATTCAAGCTCTAGGAAAAGAAAAGATGGATTAATTGTTTGCGCTAAAAAGAGAAAAGACAACTATGACTCTCTGGTTACTTTATGAGGTCCTCAATACTGGCTCACAATGAAGGCTGATTAGAGATTGGAAGGGAGAAAGGGAAGTTACCTTCCATGAGTTTAAATTTTGTATGGCCAGCAGAATAATATGCAGAATATGCAGAGAGACAGCCTCGCTTAGCATAACTTGTCACAGTCTGGGTGCCTGTCAGTGCACACACATGCACAACAACGGCCCCCTTGTCAATCAGTTTTGAAGAATCTATTTAAGTTTCAGTTGCAGAAGCACACAGAATTCACTGGTGTATAAATCCAGTATTTTAGTATAAATTTTGCTCATTGTAATAGGTCCAGAAGAACCTCAAAGTGTCACATGGCTCTGCTCTGGCCAGATGACCCACTGAGAGGCTGGATGGAAACCTGTTAAATCTCACAGGACAGGAAAAAATCGAGTAAACGCAAGACAAGCAGCTAGAGCCCATGAGCAATTTTGTGTGGATTAATCCGGTGCATTACATGAAATTTAATTTCGAGTATAAGAACTGCTTTTGCAGGAAAAGTTATATTAGCTCATTAGAAAATCTGTCTAAATTAAAAGAACCAAACCCAATCTTGAATAAAATTGTACTTGTCTAAAAAATATCTAAATTTGGACTACAAGCAGAAAGTTAAAATATTCTGTTCTATTTTACAGAAGAAAAGGACATGTAATTTGAAACTGTGTAGCACTTTGTGTTTCATTCTTGATCAAGAAAACTCACTTCAGCAAGCCTAAAGTATGAGGGCACTGCGTTCTGCAACCTGAAATTTTTCTACAGCATGAATTACAGTAGTATTTATTAAAAGAAGAGATTTGAGAATGAATGACAATATCTTTTATTTCTGGAACAGCTTTTTTATTTAAAGTTTCAATTACATTTTCCAAACCCGCAATATGAAAGGAAAATTTTAAAAATGACACTGGCTACGCAAGCAGTTTGTTATATAAATGGACAGTATAGAGAAACAACGATCTTACTTATTTCCTCTCCAACTTCTACCTAACTTTTGTTACAAATTCATTTATTCACACTGAACTGCAGTTTTTAGAGTATGAATTTTTAGTGTTTTAGACTGTAGGGACTTAAAGTCTGGTTCTCTGGGGAATTGGAAGACTTGTGGTAGTAACAGAGAATAATTTTGGTGAAAGATGCAGAGTATATTTTTGTTGTTGTTTTCATTGGAAACTGTGCTGTTATAATTGATCCTGTCCTATTTTTTGATCCTGCGGTTCTGTAGTCTCTTTCCTGAACACCTGAACTTTAAGTCTTTGTGAATTTGTAATAATTTATGTAAAATATATATCTAATTATGAATTGTTTTATACACAACTATTTATAATAATTAAGATATACATTATTCTGCAGTTTTATATGTTGATAAAACATCAGACATTTGGCTGTTTATGGGGTTTAAGTGTATATCTGCATCTTTAAAGCTGTCTTCAGAATTTAGAGGTGAAATTCAGCTACCTCATGTTTATTGCAGGCAAGGGTTTTCCTTTTTTGATGGTAAGTAATGCATTTTGAATGCAAGGTGCTGTTAGGTAGTCAAAACTTATTATTTAGTTTTCTGAAAGCCCCAAATTGTAAAATAACATGTGTTTGATGCCTCTGTGGTCCACTGGGCTTTTTTGTTAAGGTTCTAGAACTCATTTTGTTGCTGCTGGGCTGGAGTCACCTCAGGGTGGTTAGAGGTGACCCCATCAGTCTGTCACCTCATAGCCTTGTGAGGCCTGTCCCCAAAGACAGCCAGGTGGATCACCTGCGTGTTTCAGTTCCAAGAATGATGTGTCCCAGAAAGCAGAAGGAGGAGAGGAGGAAACCACACACTCCGTATTTATTGAGGATGTTTCCTACTCTCAGAAAACCCACAAAAATACCATAACATGCCATTGCAGAGGAATTTTTGGTTGATTTAAGCTTCTGGTTGATTTCTTTAAATAAGGGAGGAAAGTAACATATTTACTAAATGATGGCACTCTCAAAATCAAGGTCAGCTTCATCTTTTTACACTGTAGCATATCTAGCTTTAAAATTTTAAGTTCTGGAGGTTATTTCATTTCTCATTGACAGACTTGCTTGGCAAGGATCTGTACTTTTAGAGGTTCCTTGTTCAACACCTTCTATGAAGTGTGCCCTTCAAATGCCACGTGTCAGGAACTGTTGGCATGCTCTTAGCTTTGTTTTGCTTACAGCTTGTCACTCCTTTCAGGAGCAGCTTTGTTAGTCCTGGTATACAGTATCACAGCTGTACCATTTCTGGAAAAAACACTGAAAAGTCATCTTTTCTTTAGGAAGGTCACTCATGGTTGTTTAGAATTCTTTTATTTTCCATAGCATAAATATTTCCTAAAACATGAATGAGTTTTGAACCTTTATGTTCCTTCAAAATGACGTGGGAGAAGTTAGATCTGCTGGAACAACAGGCTGAAGAAGCCTGGTGCATATCCTCATAACAGCAAAGTGTTGAGCACCTTAAAGCTGTTTCCTACATGGTATGGCTTTGAGAGCCTGATCTTTTTTTATTTACAGTGTCACACTATGTGTTTTTAATCTTTCAGAGACCCGTATCACACGATCGCTGCCATCAATCCAGAGAAATTAAATATCTTCCAAACAGTGAGAGAGATAACAGGTAACACGCTTCTGATCTCCTATAATCTGCATTATTTAATTAATTAATTCTCACTTTGCATTTATAGTTGTCGTGTGTTGGCTTTTCTGAAGAACACAAGGTACTTGTTTTCATTAAGCTCATCATGCTGTAATTTTTGTAAAAGTTTAATACAGAAAACTTCAGTATCAGTTGATTTTCACAAGTGTGTTGTCCTTTGCTCATGAACACAGGATGTCCATTATGGCAGATGCTAAGTGGACAAGGGATCTTGATCCCATGTTAGCAAAGTAGGACAGATGTTGCAAGGGAAGGAAATGTGAGGAAAATGGTGCTGAAATGTGGGAAACCATTTTCTTCACCTGATAGCATTTGAAAGTTCCAGTCTGCTTTTACAGCTCCTTCCCTTGGTCTAACAGAAGATGTTGCTGCAAGTTAGCTTTTGTAATTTAAAGACAGATGTATAATGTGTGGGGTGGTAATAAGTCCCATTTTTTGTGACTTCTTAATGGGGTCATAGAACTGGAACTCAGTAGTTTGTTTTCTTGCATCTTGCTTCTTGTTTCACCATGTGGGGTACAAGGAGGAAGATAATACAGCTCTGAGTTCTCATTTTATTTCTGATTATGTATAGGTAGGGAAATGCAAACACATTGTTCAATTTCATGCACAAAAAAAACCCCAGAAACCTTTGGGCACCACAGCTTGATTGTAGCTGGGTGAAGCTCAGCCTGCTTCACCTCTCAGAAGTTGTGAATTTCAGCAAACTGGTGGGATTAAAAATGAAAGTAAACTCTTAATCCCTTCCTAATTAATGTCAAAGATAATCTGGCACCTGGGTGAATGTTATTTGCCATTCCTAAAAACACTAATTGACAGTCTCAGCCCTGCTACTGAAGTGGAATTACCCCTGTGCTTAACTATGTGTACTGCATTTCAGCCCAGTGCTGAGTCAAAGTCATGGGGAACTGCCCTCTCTGGGGGTCTGTGCAGCACAAAACAACTTGTGCAGAGAGTGAACAGTCCTCACCTCGGAAATCAGGGCAAGTTCTCCTTCACTTTCTTGGAGGAGATGGTGGTGAGCAGCCTGAGAGCCTGCAGCTTTCCTTATTTATTTCTTTTCCTCTAGCTGGCACTGTCTTTCCTTTATAGGCTAAGCCTGTCCTAACTCACACGTGGCTGAAATCATTGGCATTCATGTGTTTGCCTTTTCCTCCTTCAGGGTATTTGAACATACAGTCATGGCCTGAGAATATGACGGACTTCAGGGTATTTTCTAACTTGGTTACCATCGGTGGGAGAGCTCTCTATAGGTAAGGTACTTCTCTGTTGGTGGAATAATTTTTTATTAGTGTTCTGTGATTCTTTGTTCAGTAGCAGAGAATGCAACATCCTTTGGGAAGGACATTGTAAATTAATATATTTTTTCCTCTGTTACCAAGGTGTTCATTACCAGCATCTTTGCTAATCAGTTGTTTATAATGGGTAATACCTTCTCAACATAATTTTTTTTTTAAAGTCTAGGTTCATGGCTGTAGCTATTACCTCATTGTCTGGAACTTACATTTATGGTTTAAAATACCTTGTGAAGAAACATAGTTTAAAAGGAATGAATAATGGAACTTAGCATCATTATTAGGAGTTTATATGGTTGTGATTAGCTGTGTGGGCTCCTATGCCCAAACAACAAAGTGGTTTTAAGAAGAGGTAAAAGGTGGAAGATCATTGAAATCACTGAGGCACCTCGCAGGTGAGGTGTTCGTGAGCTCTGTAGTGCCATTTTTACCAGAGATGTTTCTGTGTGAAAACTCAGATGGAGGAATTGGTTTGAAGAGGAGAAAACATGGTAAAAAATGCTGGGGGAAGCACAAGGAGGTACCTGAGTAATTTATACAGCAACCCCTGGATCCCCACTTTGCAGATGGAGTAAATCAGGCATGGGATTCTGCTGGCATCTTGAACAGCAGCCCAAGCAGAATATGAATAGCAGTGAAACCTTGAGGTTGAATTACAGCCCAGCATTCTGTTCCAAGGCAGCAATTTTTATTTGGAACAGCTGGAAAACAATTATCATCATTAAAATACAATAACTTAAAGGATGCCCAGAAACTGGATATTGTCTTCACTAATCTTCAGTCACAAAATATGTGCAGTCATTTTCATGTTGCACAGACAATCATTTACTGTTCCTTTGATGAAGAAAGGCGATAACCACATATTGCAACAAAAGAAAAATGAAATGTAGAAAGTGGGCTGGAAAAAATTCCATGAAAATAACAATTTCTTCCTGTATTACTTGAAATGACATTAATTTGATGCCTGGCAGAAGATGTTTTAATACATTTTGCATGATTTTGTCATTTTCTTCTTAGCATATAAGCTATCATAGTCTTAATGCTGTTGAAAGAAAAACCTGGATTTTATTCAGTTTTCCTAGCACATTATCTCAAAAAAATCTGTTAATGGATGAAATGAAACTGGTTGAGGAGTTCTGCTGGCCTGCTTGGCCTAGTGCTATGAGCATCACAGCTTGTGGTATCTCACTTCTGACAGGACTCATAACTTTCTAGGCAGTAGAACTGGATGTTGACTCATAAAATATTTGTGTTACCACAAAATAAAAATTTTCTGAACAATTCTCAGTTTTTCCAGAAAGATGATCTTGACACTTGGAACTAATTCCAGTGGGCAATTCCCTACCAGATATAATAAGTTGTGCCTTCTGAAGCTAATTCCTATTCTCTCCTGTTCTCATCCCAGTGGCCTTTCCTTGCTCATCCTAAAGCAACAAGGCATCACCTCCCTGCAGTTCCAGTCCTTGAAGCAAATCAGTGCTGGCAACATCTACATCACAGACAACAGCAATTTGTGCTACTACCACACTGTCAACTGGACAAGCCTCTTCAGCACCCCCAGCCAGAAGACAGTGATCCACCGGAACAAAAGGGCAGAGAACTGCAGTAAGTACCTGCTGCTCACTGCCGCAGACTCAGTTGGGGGCTTATGGAACTCCATGCACAGCGGGGGAACTGTGGTCATTGACAGCATCCAGGGATTTGGCCCAGTCTGAGCAGGAAAATGAAATGTTTTAAGGCGTGAACAAAGGAGAGGGAGCAGAGAGAGCGCGCTGCTTACTTACCATGATGGGAATGTTCCGGTTTCACAAATACGAATTCCAAAGGCTGTGAATATGCGTGACTTTACAGCCCTTTCCTTATGGAGTGGGATTAGCATCTTCTGCTTGCCCTACCCTAAGGGGCCCTATCTTTATCCAGAAAGGTCACTTTTGGGACTGTTATAGGTCACCAAGTTCTCCCTTTTCATATTTGACCTACCTGATAAAAAATACTATTTCAGGAAAGCTTACATGCCCGACCTAGGCTGAGATCATAGTACTGAAAAGCCAAAGAAAGCTCTGTAGCAGATAAAATAACTTGTTTATATAGAAATCAAGCATCAAATTGCATTAATACAGGCATATTGTAGCAAGGCAGTTCATTTTGAGCATCTGTTAGACTGCTTGCTAGAGAGGAGATTCATTAAATTGCTGTGTGTTTAAGTGATATTGCTGGGGTTTGTGCTCTGACCAGCCAAAAATGTTTGCTTTGGGTTTTTTCAAGCTGTGGTCCTATTTTTGACTTGCACTTTAGTTCTTTGTTCCTGTTAGTTTGGGGGTTTTTTTGTTTGTTATTTTTTGAGGAGTTTTGTTTCTTTTTTTTTTCTTTTTTTCCTCTCTCCTCCCTTTGAAGTGCTGTTCTGCTCTGTTTTGAGAGCATGAATGGCTGTAGTGTAAGTGTACCTTCAGCGTTAGGTGAAATACAGCTGGAGCTTTGTCTCTGCTGCTCGGTTACTTTTCTAATCTCTCCTACCGTGGAAGAGCCACAGGAAGTACAAAGTCTTGCTTGGTTGATCTCCACGTGGTTTTTTTGTGTGGCATTTTAACTATTATTATTACTAATTTTTTTAGGCTATTTCTTTACATGCAAGTTAAAGAAGTGAAGGTTAAGGGAATGCTATTTGCTGTCACTGCAGGCAGTTTTTACTGTGACCATGCCCAAGGGTGTAGTGGGAAAGGGTTGTTTCTTAACCCCCAGCAGAGCAGTGCCCACTTTTAAGCTGCACTGTCACAGGGTGTCCGATGCCGGTCAGCGCCGGTACGCCGTGAGCTTCCTAGAGAGAGCATCCTGCAAAGGACAGCTCTTCCAGGGGCCAGGGCAGGCCTCCCTGGGCAGCGGGTGATTCCAGCAAGTGTAGCGATTTCCCAGCTACAGGTGATCCCAGCTCTTTGTGAAATCACCCAAGGTGAACTCGGGGTCAGAGAGACAGGAGCCTCATTTGGCCATTCCATAGAGGTAGCTTCTATTGTCCAGCAGCCTCTGTGAAAGGATGGCCAGGGACAAAGGCTCCCTAGCTCAGGGGCAGAAACAGGGGCCTTTTATGGGAAAGGCAGGGGGTGGGGTAGAAACCGATTAGCCAACGGGGTACAAGCTATTACCATAAAGGAGCAAAGCCTGCTAAGGGTGGTTCACTTTGTCACCATGACCCGAGGAAGGTTGTTTATCTCTGGGTAGAGTCTTTTTGGCCTCAGGCCTCTCTCCTCCAAGGGAGTGCAGAGGGCTCTTGTGCCAAGGGCTCACAGCTCTCCACACTGCACCATATTTTATCCTCTGGCACAAACTGTGTTACACGTGGCAGAAGGATGGGCTGAACAGAACTTTCTGGGATAGATGTTTTTTGTGTATTTCACAAAAGATGTCGTTGGTGTTGGCTGTGAAACCATAAATTAGACCATGATATTTGGTAGAAGGTTTTATGGGAACAGCACAGAAGGAGGAGAGATGCAGTGGCTGCTGCTTATTCTGTGGGGAGGAGGGGCACAGCGTGTTGGACATCCTCGTGCCCTGGTGTCCTTGCTTCTGTCACCCAGCCAGGAGGTTACACAGGCTGGGTGGAGGAATCCAGTGGCTGTCTGAAAGAGTAGCAGAGCTTGGTTCATCCTCCAGGGACGACTGAACACATGGTGGGAATGTCATGTGGGAACGAAGCTTGGATGAACAGTCCAAGAATAGTCCTGAATTGTGGAGTTAACCAGCTGCAGGAGAAAGAACGCTGCAGTCTCTGTTTTCAACACACCCAACTTTACCCAGTCCATCAGCTCTAGTTGCTCGACATCCATGAGCTTTGTATCATTTTCTTAACGCCTTCTGTTCTCCTGGTTTTCCTTTCCATCTCAAGGCTTTTCCTTTGCTTTTAATTCTTGTGAGGATGAAGAGTATTTGAACACTTCCAGTGTGCAGTCTGTTTTTCTTCTGCCCCCACACAGAAAGCCAGCTATAAAAATAGAGCATTGGTTGGAAAATAGAGGTGCTGCCAAGAAGGAGAATCATATCTGCCCAGGGATGTGGCACTGCTCTTTGCTTTCCCCTGCAGTGTAACAGGATCATGTGGTGAGGAACCACCTAGTTCTGTGCTACTGCGGTAGTAACAACTGTATTTTGTATGGCATGAAGAAAGAATTAGCCCTTTGAGATTTTCCATATGGAATTTTTTGGCTGACAGAACAGAAGAATGAAGGAGCTCAAAGTTTTGTTGACCATGCAAGAGTCACTAAGGTTATATTCCCAGATCCTAGTTGGTCCCACCTTGCCAGGAGATACATGAACTTGTGAACCGTCCAGAGAGCAGAGGTTTCCTCTCTACCAGATGAAAAACTGCTTACCATGGGAGAAAAATCATGCTCTTGATGCTCTGATGTTTTCTTACATCAGATGGGCTCTAGCTGTCTGATTATCATGCAGCATTTAATGAAAGAACAATCAACTTTCCTTCATTCCTAGACATTTAATATAAAAAGAAACGAAGCAGTAATAAGGTGGAGCGCAGGCCTCATGTCTCACACGGTAATGATTCCTCTTTGCTTCAAGCTTTCTATAATTTCCCATATGTTAGGAGACAATGGGAAATCACTCAGGTGAATTTTGTAAGGTGCCTTTTCCCTTCATGTAGTAGTGTCCCAGTTGTTTCACTGTTTTTGAGAGCTTCAGGACACAGCTGAACACAGCAGTTTGGAACATATTCTTGCATTAGTTGTCAGGGCTCCTTTGTCAAATACCTCTTTGTCCTTTCCTGGGATCACTCAGTTTGAGTCCCTTTGAAGCTGCCACAACTACTGAAACATGGGCTTCCAGAGCAAATGGAAACTGGGATGTGCTGTCACATCATCCTCTCGCATGGAATGTCTTGTCACTACATTTGCACACAAAGGGAAAATGTAAACTTTATTTCACCTCTAGCTTGGTGAGGATTTATTATAATAGACACTCATCATTTTCGAGGAAGAAAAATACTCCTGAAGACATTTTAGGAGATTTAACACCACAGGAATCTTAAAGAGGAAAACCAATCTCATTTGTTTCCTTTTAAGAAGTCACAGTGTAAGCTCCAGTACCAAGGGGCTGGTTTTAAAAATGGATTCTAACCCGTGTTCATTAAATGGACTGTGTATAATGAACATGGGCCAGGGGCCAAGTAGCTTCAATTGGGAGGCAGCGCAATCCTAATAGGAACAGTGGCTTCTTCTCTCGGAATGGAAGGCAGTGCAATCCCAAGAGGAACAGTGGTTTCCTCTCTTTGCACATCTGTGTGAGTGAATTGATTAATTTTGTGTGGCCTTTTGAGAGTCAGCATTAGCTGAGAAGAGCTTTGCTGCTGCTTCAGCTCTGCCTGTCAGCCGGCACCTCTCTGGGGTTAAATGGGTTCTGCTGAAGGCTGGATGTCTCATTAAACTCTGCAGGATCACTCGGAGTAAGGCAGCACTGGCCCATGGAGCCAGATGCAATTCTCCAGCACCCTTTGGATCATCTGTCATTTCCAGGATAGGCCAAGAGACCGGGGTTTCGGAGAGTTTTCCCTGCACCTTCCACTGCCTGACGGTGTGGGATCTGAGGGCAAGCCTCTAGGGTTTCCATTTCTGCCTTTCCCCTATTTTGCCTGTTCTGGACACTGATCCTGCAGATGTTTGGGCACATGCCCACACCTCTTGAGTGCCAAATGAGCCTCACCAAAATAGGGAAGGAGGTGTGTAAGTAAATATTTGGAGGATCAGAATCCATGCTCTGTGGCAGAAATACTGTCTGTTTGCTTGCATGGTAACTAGCAGGGTGTGACTTGTTAATTAAAATATCCACCAAAGTTTCTTTTTCACATGGTTTTCAGTCAAGAAACCACTCTAAACAATATTAATTATTACAGCCACTCTCAGGTATTTATTATTACTTCTTTGTATATTTTGAGCCACTATTAGCTTGGGGTTTTTTCCTTTCTACCCAGTGATTGTTAATGGCTTAAAGCAAATACAGCAAACCTTTTCTGTCCATGTGTAGCTTTTCTGAAAACTCATGTAAGAGCTTCCAAGATCTTCTAGTCACCATTGTATTTAAGTGACTTTTATCATCTATCACAAGGTGATGATATCTTTTCCATGCCATTCAATGCTGTGTTCAGCTGACTCTACATCAGTGGGGAAATACTGAAAAGTTGCAGGGGAGTAAAATTTATGTGGAGAAGTTTGGTCTGTGTTAATGCTTCATCTTTGAGATAACACTGGCACAACAGAGTTTGGCAAAAACTCTGGTTTGTTTTTTTTTTTTTTCCAATGGAGAAGACAAAGACAACAGACGTGAGCCAGTGGAAAATGCCACAAAATTTTCCAGCATGCAAAATATGCTTTATACTCCCCATACCCTCAATTATTTCGTCTTGCTGTTTATACCACTTCTTAACAATGTTAAAATAGTCCCCAAATCTTTCACTGCCTCCATGATGGTTTTTTAAAATAGATTAAAATCCTAGGGCTTTTTGTAGAATGCTGAAAATACAAGAGCAAAATATATGTGTGTTTTTAATTTTTAAAAAAAAAAGAAATCCATAAACCCCCGGGATGCTCTAGTGCTTTGTGTTGGTTTTCTAAGATGGTGCCATGCAGGGCCAGAAAGGGGGTGTACATGGAAGGAATGTGGCCTCTCCCTTCTCCACTTCTCTACACACTTTCAGGGATAGAAATGTCAGTGTCTAAGCTTGTGTGCACAGGGAATGGAAGAAATCACCAAGGCAAGGGTAGGTAGATTTTACCCTTGCTCCATGCTGAAGTGAAAAGTCTGTCTTTTTTTTTCCAGCATGGTTTTCTTTTTATGGAACAGTCAGAGGTGACTCATGTGAAATATGAGTGCACACAAAATAAATGCAGAAAAAAAACTTCTTTATCCAAAGTTACTTAAACAATTCTCTCAGCTTTAGTGACACCTGCTGTGTAAGGTGAAACCCTTCTAGGCAAAGGTTGTTATAGATGTGATTATTATGAATTATATCAATCTAGCCACCAATTAATAACAAATAAATGGTTACATTCATTATTGGGCATGATGTAAAGCTAACTGAAGTCTGCAGGAGTTTTTCTGTTCAGTGTATGGAGCTTTGGATCAGGCCCAGAAGTGTATAGCCAAATAACAGCAATTCTTCTTTTTTTAGTAGCTAATTTTCCTATGTTCTCTTTAGGTTGGGGAAAACCCATGAACCTTCTGCTTCTAACCTGTATGACCCCATTCATAAAGAATGAGCCCTTCTTCTAAAACTCCTGACAGAACCCAGTTTCTGTCAAGAACATTATTCTTATTTCCTTCCGTGTAAGGCCATGTGATGTGCTGGAGCTGCAGAACATGCTCAGCCCATGGAAATGCCCAATAATGTGTCAAACATTGAAACATTTCTTTAGCCATCCCCACAATTAAAGAAGAGAAAGGCAAGAGAAATGAGTTTTTATAAGCTGTTGAAACAACCACTCCTTCCTTGCCAAGATTCATATATGAAAACGCGTCAGGAGGAAATCCTAATTTTTTTGTTTCTGTTGCTTTTTTCCTAAGACTACAGGCACTGTGTTGGCTACATTTCAATAGGGTAATCATGATTTTCTTTATTGAAAAGGTCTCTTTTTATTTGTATACTGTTACTCACTGTATTTTCTGAGCTATCTTGTAATAATATCCCCTGTTACTTGGAGGGATATTTTAGTGAAACACTCTGTGTGTGCAAATAAATTCTGATCCCAGAGTAGTTTGATGGGTGAGAAAAATGAGAAGAAAGGAAATCACTAGTAGTAAATCACAATTTCGAGTTAAAAAGGAAGGTGAGAAAGCAAACAGGAAACTGCCTTTCTGTATTGAGTGTGGAAAACAAAATCAGAAGAGTTAGCAATATTCTTAAAATTAAAAATGAGAAACAAAGCAATCTCCAAACCAGGTTAAGTTTTTCTTTGTTGTGTGACAAAGATTTAAAATTATTCATTGATTAGAAAACAAAAACCATATGAAACTGTATAAAACTCTGCACATTTGTAACTAGGATGGTTTCTGGGTTTGTGGTTTTTCCTTTTGTTTTTATTTGCAGGTTCAGGCAGTGGCAGCATGGTGGAACTACTGACATCTGATAGTTATAAAAAAGTCACTATGCTTAAAAGAAAGTCAGGTTAGGACAGTAATGAGAAGCTGAATTCTGTGTCTCTGCTCATCCTGGCTGTGCTGGTGTGGCTCATTTGACTGCGGCAGCAGAACTCAGGGAAGGAGGACAAGGCATCTCTCTGAAATGGCCTCCTGAGTCCCTCTTGCTGTGCTGAAATCTGTGATAATTAATACACTTTAAAGCATATTGAGCACCTGGAATGTAATGTAATATTTTTTTATTTGGCTGTACCTGATTTGAGCTTTGAGGCAAAAGAAAAACCAAAAAGCTACTTCTAAATACCTTTTGGATGTTGGCATTAAAAAAGTATATGTGATATAAAAAGAAAAATAACCTAAATCCCAACCTTGATAAAACATGTGCACGCTTCTCATGCCTGAGGTTATTTGTGGTGTATGAATAAGATGGTATTGGAGGGGGCGGTAGAATTCAACCAGCACAACTCCTTTTCATTTATTTTTCCTCCTAAGCGGTTTCCAATGGTTTAAAAAGCAAACAAGTGTCTGTATTGTTGCCATCTCTGACATTTCAGGTCCTTGCTGGGTTTAATTTACTTAGCCCAGTGTGTAATCCATTTGTGTAAAACACTGGATTGTGCAAAAATAAATTCAAATTAATTCTGTCCTTTCACATGCCAGGGTTAGGCTGAAAGTGCACCCAGATTTTCTTCAGATGCTGGAGAGATAATGTGTTTCCTTTTGCTCTTTGCTCATTTTCTCCATCTGTCACATCATCTAGATACTTACATAGAGAATGATTTATATAAAATAAAAATACAGACTTACACTGTTTGAAACAAACTTTCCCTCTAACCCTTAGTTCATTGTGTATTTTGGTGTGGGCTTGAGGGTTTTAAAGGTTCTTCGGCTCTTCAGGTGCTTTTGCAATAAATAATTTTAAAATTCCAATTAATGGTGTCTTTCCTTCAACTTTTTCCCCTCTGTCCATAAGTTTTATTTCAGGGAGTCCTCAAGTCATAGGCAGCATTTTATATTTTAGTTTAATAGACCTTTTGTGTATTTGGACAATTGATTTTTTGAATCCTTTAAATTTTTGGCATTTACCATGTCCTGTGTCAGGGAATTCTACAGGTTGATCTTTACTTTCTATGAAGAAAAATCTCAAATTTGAACCCTATTGGATTCCTGTCTCTTTGAATGCCCATGAGGGACTTGGAAGAAGCAGTGAACAATTGTTTCATGCTTACTCACCTCCTCCTTGCCATTCAGATTTTTGAAGCTTTAATCATGTCCTTTCTCCCCCATCTCTGAGGCTGCTGCCCTGTTTATTCCTGGTTTAGAAGCTCTACTCTGGTTTTGATCATCCTTGCAGCACTCTGTTAAATCTTTTTCCCACTGTTTTTTCTGAAAGGAGCAGACCAGGAGTGTGTACGATATTCCAGCTGAGTACTCTGTGTATTTCTGTTGTGGCATTGATGCCTTTTCCTGGTCTTAAAATCAAGAGTCAAACACGGTGAGAAGGGAAAAAGGGATTTTACCTCGCTGTTTATTTGAAGGATCCTTAGGTGCACGACGTCCAGGTCGATTGCACCTCCATGCACACCGCAGTGCACACGCCCAAAAGATCTGCTGTAACATTATGGGTCTTGCTAATTAGCACATCTATAAAACAATTCCCAGGTGGGAGGCTTGAGTGAGCCCCTCTCCCCCAGGAACCTTCCCCTGCACGGTTCTATCTTAGTTTACAAAATGTGTTTTGGAGAGGACCTTGGGGTCTGAGGCGTATTGCTCCCTGACTAGGAAACCTCTGACATGTTTAGTCTCCTAGCTTAACGAACAAGTGCAAGAATGTAGGCTAAAGCACTAAGAATACAGAAGCTGTAAAAAGGCATAACGGGGGTTTAAAAGAAAAGGCAAAAAATCATCCTGGCATCAGCATGATGGTGATTTTATGCTTTTTTTCTGTCCTGCTTCTGGAAAATGGGGGACATTCCGGTTACATTTCCACATGTGTCGGGATGCTGACAGAATGTTTTCCCTTGGATTTGGGAGGGCTGTGTGCATTACTGACAGCATCCCCTCTCTCTGCAGCTGCTGACGGGATGGTGTGCAATGAGCTGTGCTCCAATGACGGCTGCTGGGGGCCAGGGCCAGACCAGTGCCTGTCCTGCAAGCGCTTCATCAGGGGGAGGACCTGCATAGACTCCTGCAACCTCTATGAGGGGTAAGACATTCCCCTTGTGATTTTCCCTGGAGCTGCTAATTATCATTGTGGAGGGCTTCAGTGAGCAAGTCATTTTGGGTGCGAATTAATCAGTATCTGGCTCCATTGCCAGTATTACTGATTCTGGGTGAAACATTTCATGGGCTAAGATTTAAGGATTTCTAAATCTGAACTTGTGTAGAAAGCTTTCCCTGGTATTTTGCTGACTAAAGTTTTCATGCAGCATCATCACCTTGCACCTTTTGCATTGCTGGTAACATGAACAGTTGGATTTAGGTGAAAAGTTACAAAAAAACCCTCACCATTTATCCCTACTTGATACCCCTGTTCAGAACCATACAATTCTGTTCTTTCAGGTAAGTTGGATTCAGGCATCTGATAAAGAAATCCTCTGAATAAGGACCGCAAAGTAGAGGAACTCACTCTCTTTTTTCATAATGCACTGTGTAATTGTACACACAAATATAAATTTAAAAACCCAACAGGAGTTCTTCCTCCTTTTCCTTCTGCTGCTTATGCTGGGGGAATACCTACACCACACAAGGTGGTTGAATCTGCCTTATGACAGAAAGATAAAGCTGAACTAAGCCAAATGAACTCCCACATATGCATAAAAATATTCTCAACTCTTCCATCTGGAGAAGGCATGCAAAAAATACCTTGTCAGAGCAGTTTTATGTGCTTAAAAGCTCCTCTTCTCTCCTCTCCCTTCACCCCCCAATAAGAAGAAGAGTTGCAGACCCCAGTTGTGTTGTCAGTGCACTGGTGTCAGTGCACCAAAACTTGGTGTGTTTTGCTGCCATGGTGCCTGTCATAGTGAGAGCATGATGAGACTCAATCGATATCTTCTGTTCTGTATCCATCAGTGAATGGTATTTACACTTTCCACAGGCTCAGTTCTGTCCTAAATATGTGAAAATATTTTTAACCTGGGCTTGGGGAGAAATTTTTTGTTTGTTGGAGAGCTCTGCACATTCGTGTTGTAGGGCAGCAACAGTTCTTCAGGGTGGGGTCAAGCTGTATTTGACATCTGTTTTAGCCCTCAGTAGGAAAAATCCACTCCCAGAGCCAGAGAAGGGTGAACTCCCTTGCAGCACTTGAGTGAGGTTTTCCTCAGCCCAATCCTGATGTCCTCAGCAGATCCGAACGGCTATAGGGGAATGGAGGGTGAGCAGTGACCAGCCACCCTTTACCTGGATGCTACTGGAGCTCACTAACATGAGTGTGCAGCACATCTGTAACTGGTTAATGCAAGTATTGTAGTTGGTTAATGCAGCAAGGTGGGATCCACCTGCAAAGCTTGTGTTGGTCCACTCTGAGCCTACTACAAAGATTCTGTCTGTCTTTAGTGGGGGAGATACAACCTGCTCAGATGTGAATTCATCTTGGCCTAGAAGAAGGTGGGATGAATTGTGTTGGCAAAGTGCTGGAGGTTTGTGGTGAGGGGCAACTGGCAGCTGAAATGTTTGAAGGAAGAAATTCAACCTGCCATCACTACCTTTTTTCCCCCCATTAAAAGTGGTTAATAAAAAAAAGTCACTTGAGCGGTAATTTCTTGTGGATACATGAAATAAATGAGTAAAAGGATTTGTTTTGACATTTTATAGATTCAGAGCTCAGTCTAGAATTATTGCTGAAAACATTATGAGCCTTTTGGAGAACGGGATTTAAAACGTGTTCATAGAGACCTACCTGCAACAGGGGCAGCTCTGTCGTCAGTGCTCACATGTGACAAGTGGCTTCCTGAATCTGAGCCACGAGTGACAATCCTGTAGATGGAAATCAAGAAGCCAGCAATTTTTTCCTGTTAATGAAGTCTGTATTTCTTAATGAGAGGAAAGCCCCCACTATAGTTTTATACTGGTGAAGAAGGTGTCTCTGCTTCACCTGGCTGTGGATGAGGTGGTGGCCTGGCCTCAGCTGCTGTGACAGGCTGCTGGCCTCAGTGCCCCTGAGATCAATTCCATCAGGTGAGACCCAGCCAGCTGGGCTCAGATTTGGGCTGGGGTCCGCTTTCTCCTAACCTGCCTGCAAAATGTTTTCTCAGGGAATTCCGAGAATTTGCAAACGGTTCTGTCTGTGTGGAGTGTGATCCCCAGTGTGAAAAGATGGAGGAAAACATGATCACGTGCTACGGGCCGGTAAGAACAAAGTCTGTTATGTTTGTTAGGTTTTGGTTTGTTTTGTTTGTTACGGTCCAGGGTAACTTGCGAAAGTGCGCTGAAGGACAGGGTTTTCCTGCTTACAGGCTTTAAAACAGCTACTGCAAATTAGTGCTAACAAAAGCAGAAAATGTGCATATTCTGCATGTAGGGAAGGAATTCTACTCATGCTAAATTGGTGCTGGGAATCAGCTTCCTGGGATCTGCCTCCTTAAGAAAGTGATGTTAAAAGTTTTCCTTTTCTTTCCTGAGTTGTCTTAATGCTTTAGTGGTAGAGATGCACACAATTTTTACAGACAGAAAGCATGCAGTTGTGATTTGAGTGCCCTTTTTTATCCCTATTTTCATTCTTTATACTCAGTTCTGTCCTGGTTCCCGCCCAAAAAAGTGGGGGAATTTGTCTCAGTCTCTCAGTTTGAACAATATGCTGGGAGGTTTTTTGTACTTAGATAGCCTTTAAGTTCTTTTGATAGATAGTGTTTTTTATGCATCCTAAATGATGGCTAACTCTTTCTCACCTTTATAATGGCCAGTAACTTTGCTTTCAAAGATTATTGCTCATTTGGGAGATACAAGTTGTGTCTTTCTTCTAGTTTTCTGTGTATTGCCAAGATTAAAAGTCACAAGTATGCTGGAAATGAGGAGTTGTAGTTTAGGCTCTTCACAGTTGAAAAAATATAACCCGTAATTTATTTCCTTATTTCTGTGACTTACTGAATGGAAAAAAGAAAGGCATCACAATTTTTCTTACAATACTGTGTTTTTCTGCAATACAGCCATAAGGCAAGAAGCTAATGTTTCAAGTGTTCAGCCCATCAGGGAAATTTGGATTTGTAGCAGGGCTTATGGACATAAAATCCTGGGCCAGTGCTCAACCTGAATGGCAGATTTAGTTACACACTGGCTTATCACCACAGCTTTAAAATTTTACTTTTACGTTGTCCAGGAGTCTTGGTTTGTTGTTGTTAATAATTTAATTTTCGTATGTATTAAGAAGAAGGAGACCTTGTAGTCCTTCAGTGTTGCCGTGACCAGATGCCACATGCAGAATGCTTGTGGAACATCGTTCTGGACTGCAGGGGTAGGAGATCCCACTGAAAGGCCTTTGCAGTGGCTTTGTAAAGGTGGTTCAGTACTGAATAATGTAGCAGGAAGTTTCTCAGCAATAAAGTGGGCACTGACTTCACTGTGTTAAGCACACATGTAATATTAAGAAGCCCATCTAGAAGCTGGTATTTAGTCTTGCACTCTGCAGAAGAAGTTAATGGCCAAAAGCACCAGGATTTATATGTCTGCTGCTCCCTAACAGAGGCTGGAACCATGCAGGTAATTCACTGTTCCTTGGGAAGAGAAGCTGCTGCAGTTGTTGCTGAGTGTGTGCCAGTGCAATTCTAGTGCGGCAGGAAAGGACAGAGTAACTTGAATGCACTGTATTTCTTTCTTCCACGCTCTCCAGGGACCTGACCACTGCACAAAGTGTTTCCATTTTAAGGATGGTCCAAACTGTGTGGAAAAATGTCCTGATGGCTTGCAGGGGGCCAGCAGCTTCATTTTCAAGTACGCCGATGAGGATCGGGAGTGCCATCCGTGTCATCCAAACTGCACCCAAGGGTGAGTGCAAGCTCTGTGCAGGGAGCCATCCTGTCCATGTACTGCTCATAGCACAGGATGGTTTACAGGTTCTTTGGCTTAGTAAAGCACTTGTCCCGCTCCTGAAAAGAGAGTGTGCACTAGGAATTTAACTTTTGGTTTTCAGGTCTCTCATGACATTCAGGTTTTAGTCATGAATGCCCAGCAGCTTATCACAAAACAACCCTTTTGAAGACCATAGAGAAGAACTTTCCACAGCAATGCTCTCAGCTTTCCTTCTACACTGGTTTGTAGCAAATGCTGTCCTCTCACTTAATTTTAGGCCTGTAAAATGGCTTTATTTTTAGTATTTGCTCCTTGACAGAATCTCTGCTACTTGGTGTTGGTGAACTAAGCCTGCAGCACTACTGTGAGACAAAAGTGTTACTGCTCTCCTTTTCCTACAGGGACTGATGCACAGAGTTTAAAACCAGACTTTGTACAGGAGCCTGAGCATCAATTTCTGAAGTCCTGTCAAAGTGCCCAGAATAATTTGTTACACTTGGAATAATACAGCCCACGCAGCTGAGCCAGAATTAAGAACCTGTGCAACACAACAACAATAGTCACATGCACACCTATAGTTTTGCGCTGGCCATGTAAGTTATTACTGCCTTTTCCATGGGGCAATTAGTAGTGTCCAGCATACAAAGAAGGGAAGAGGCAGCAACGGGAAAAAGAGAAAACATCAGCCAGTGAAATAATCTTTGACAAGAGTCATATTGTTTAGCAGCTAAAATTAAACCAGTAAATTATTCAATATAATCTTGATGTCAACAGCTGTTGCCATTCAAAATGAGACCTTTTGCTGGTTTTGCAAATCTAATTACAATAGAGCCATTAGGGAAATGAGAGGGAGATCACAGAGACACAGCCAGGATCTGTTACAGATTTGTCTCCCCCCCAGACCCTTTAAATCAGTTATGCAATAAGAAAAAGGCTGCTCCTGTGGAAGAAGAGTGTAAGTAGAAATGACATAAAAAGATGAGCTCACTCCAGGAGCTCTGGTCATGGCTTTCATAGATGCAGAAGGTGCCAATGCTGATCTTAATCTGGCAAGATCATGGATGTGTGATGGATTTACTGTCTGCCCAGCACAGGAAGTGCCTCGGAGCTCTCCTGACCTCCAGGAAGCAACACATCTTCCTATTCCCTCCTCTTTCCTGAGGAGTTCTAACTGACCCAACTATTTCTACTGTTTGTGACACAGCTGTGTTTCTTCTAGACCAGGAAGGGAGCGGAAGGTTTTCCATGCCTTTCCACTTCTCCGTAGGCATTTGTATTTTGCAAGGGGTTGTTTATTTTTATCTGCCTGGATCAAGACAGGAAGTTTTTATGTCTCGTGCTGAAAATGTGACGTTCTAGTTCATACACAAATAGGAAAGGCATTAGGCAGCTCTAGCTGACCTTGGCAGTACTCAGTGGCAACCCCTGGTGACACAGGGTTACCTTATGCTGAGTGATGTTGTCCTTTAATCCTTGGGCTTTCAGCCTTCCCTCCTTTATATTTTCTCCTTCCGATTAGGTGAAAGAACGTCCCATAGTGTGCCCATCCCCAGAGAAAGGACAAGTAAAAGGGCCAAAGGTCTCTCCCCCTGTTACATACACAAAGGTGTGATTATCTCGCAGATGAGGAGCTATCCCTTTTCCATGACACTAATACTATTCCCTGTGGAAATCTTCATCCTCGTATTAAAGAGTTGATGTGTCTATTGTTAGGTATTTTTTTATCCCTTAGAAAAACAATGCTCTCTTCCCCCCAAGTCTGGGTAAGCATGGCTTACTATTCTTTTTTAGTCTTCCTAGAGACTTTGTGGCATGTGATTATGTTAATGAAGCTGTTAATGACTGTCCAAGATGTTTGGGGTTTGCAGGTTGTCCATCTTCTTGCTAACATTGTCAGGGGCTGAATATGCCCACAGAGAGAAGGGAAACCAGTTACTCTCTTCTTTCCTTCTTCAGGGCTGAATTCTCTAGTTTCATACCCTTCCTTTAGAAAGTAGTACTTAAATTCCCCTCAGTCATGATTATGATTCTTCAGTGAAATAGGTTGTGGAGGGAGCACATCTTGACTCAGGACTGAAAGGTAGAGAGAAAACGTAATTCTGCTTCATCCCACACATCTGCTCTCCTGGCTGCCAGATCAAGTGCTGGAATAAAACCAGTGCCCTCTCAGTACAGCTGGGATACCCATCAGAAAGGGTTGAGCTGCTGCAGAGCAATGCTCCCAGTACAGTATTATCTCATTCCCGCAGCGCTGCTCTCTGTGAGTCAGGCTGCTTGATAAAATAGGTTATCAGTTCTCACCTGATGTGATGTTTCCAGTCGTCCCCACCAGTTGTCACCGAGGAAGGATCTGTCCCACCTCTGTTTCCTGTGTTCTGCCACAAATTCCATCCTGGCACTTGCAGAGGACTGCTTTAGTGAGGTTTGATAGCACCATTCTCCTCCCTTATTCAGATGTAATGACTGTTTCTCTTAGTAGGTGTGTAATTATCCAGCCCTGTTAATGATCTTCCATTGACCAGAAGAACTGTCAAACAGTGACTTCCTTGGGTGCAACAGCTGTGCTCCTTGCTCTTGCATCCCCGTGATAGGTATCAGCTACTTGAAGCCAGTTTGGAGCAGATCTGAGGCATGTGGGACAGCCATCCCACTTAATTCAAGAGAGTTGGAAAGCATCTGGCACCTTTTCTTGCGGAGCTAGCCAAAACTGAACGCTTCCACAGGAATAAAATACTAATTTTTACAATAGCCAGTGACAGCCTGCTTCCTTGCTGGGCAGGACACAAATGGGAGATCTCACTGGCCACCTCCCCTCATCACACAAACACGTTTTGTCACAGCTTTTTGAAGGGAGTGCATTCCTCCTCACCAAAATGCTCTTTTCCTTCTAAGCCATGACCGGAGAAGCCACGGGAGCTCCAGCAACAGTGTGTGGCCCTGAAGGGATTTGAGGGCAGAGGCACCGTGTTGCCTCTAAGGCTTAGGTGTGTTTTTAGGAAGACAGTTTGAATTCCAGATGAAACAATATTGCAAACAAACTCTGAATAAGAAAAACTGTTACTCTTTTGTTTTGCAAAATTTCCTCCTATCCCCTACATAGTATCCAGTTCAACTTTGTTCCTCCCATCATGAGTGAGACATTCCCTATTAGCTCAGTAGCCCTTGGGTGGAGTTGTCTGACTTTATCCATAACAATAATTGGGTGACCACCACAACAAAGGTTTTCTCCTGCCCAGAGATAATCCACTTACACCGTTGTAAAATCAGTTTTGTTTGTTTCCAGTGACCAAGAGTTTTGAGAATTCACCTGGTGAGGAAGGGCTTCGCTACCCCATATCTGTGCAGTTAAGACCCCACCTTTCAATCTTAAAGAAAGTTGATAAAAGACAGTATTTCTGGATTGTTTCTGGAAAAAACCCAGTTGTTGCTGCAATTTTCAAAACCCCACATTTCCTTTCAGAGGATGATTATCTGTAAAGCTAGGATGAGCTCCAAGTGTAATTTTCTGGATAAGCTGACTGAACTTTTGTAAGGTACTGAATATATCATTAATAAATTGGCATGTATCAATTAACAAGTTCATTTTACAGAGCCAACTTGGAAAAGAAAATGTCATCCAGACTCCAAGCAGAAGGAACACTGGGTGTGAATGGGCTTACCAGTGTAATTGTGTCAGGCTTATATGGGTCAAAAAGCCTGAAATGAAGGGAGTTCCTTCCCGAGGAAAAATACCTGATGACTTGGTGGTACAAAATACCGTGTTAATAAATATTGCCATGACTCACACAGTGTTGTACTTCCCTGCATGTAATCAGGACAGCCACTCAGGGAGGAAACTGGGAATTGCTCAACTAGGAGTAAGGGAATTGTACCTGGACAGAGTTTTCTCTATGGGGAAGTGAAGTCCACTGAAGAAGATTACAATTTGAAATAAAAATCAATGATACTTCAACTTGCACTGGGTGAGGTCCAAACAGTACAAGGTTGGATTCAATCCTGTTCTCCAAATGTACAGGTGAAGTGACTGAGACAACAGGCTCTTGATGCCAGTCTGCCAGTTCTCTAAACTAGTAGCAGGCTCTCAGACCTCTACTTTGAAGATGCCCTTCTTTTTATTTATGGCAAGAGTCTGAGCTCAGCTTTTCTTGGCACGGTAGGAAATGGACAATCTGAGCAATTTTGCCACCTCCTTCACTGCTGAACTTGTTTTCTCCAAATTGCTGAGAATGCCATGAAAGGAAGAAACATTGGATGTCTTTGAGATGGGTTAGAATTCGGGCAGTCCTGAATTCCGAAGTCCTGATACCCAGGACAGCTGAAATTCCAAGAGTTCTCTCTAATAAGTTTTTGAACTGTGTTTAAATCAACCCCTTACATTTATGCATTATCTGGATATTTAACACATCTTTTTCACGTCTGCACATATGCTGGAGGAAGCAACCATTGAGGAAATCCTTCCAGTTTATGTTTGCATGTCCGAATAAATGTCTTAGGTAAAAATAAAACTTCAAGTAAACAAACACGGGGTAAGGTTTACTTGGTCTGCTCTCCCTGATGAGCAGATATGGGGAAATTGAATTCACTGACTTCATTTTATAATGGCAGAGTGATGCCTATTTAAATGCAGCAAAAGCTGATGAGTGGCAAGTGATGGTGAAGCAGAAAGAAGATCTCGTGGGAGCTTATTTGAACTCTCAGATTTTTTGACATGCATATCCTTCCATCAAAGCCAATCTGAAAA
The DNA here is from genome assembly GCA_013397865.1 of Struthidea cinerea. Classification (NCBI taxonomy): domain Eukaryota; kingdom Metazoa; phylum Chordata; class Aves; order Passeriformes; family Corcoracidae; genus Struthidea; species Struthidea cinerea. Next base: position 253,859 of record VZTI01004733.1, read on the forward strand.
GCAGCAAACTTTAAAAGAGTTGGGGATCACACCTTAAATTTGAAATGCCTCAACAGAAGTAAGTTGCAGTCTACTGATGTGTCAGATCACCTCTCCTGCCTGTAGCAGACGTACAGCCAAAGGGCCTGTTAATAAAATGGCTCTGAGATCTTGTTAAAGAGAAATAAATGGTTTGGTTTCCTTAAATGCCAGGGGCTAGATACTCCCCATGGCTAGAGTGCCTAGCTGGGCATGCAGCACTGAAGGGGGTCAGGTTGTTTTAACCCCTAAAAGCTCAACTTTAGGTCTCTGAGAATCCTGACCTTTGTGTAAACATGTAATTGACTTGCTATTTGAATGCAGACAACCAGGAAACCAGTCCTGCTCTTCATGGGGGCAAGGGAAATCCGCACATGCTCATGTTCTGCAAACCATTTTCCATGGCTGTGTTTTAGTGGTGCTGCATTTAGTGATTCCTTGCATTTCCAGTGCCTTTGGTGAGTACCTGCTGTTTGTGCAGGTGGAGGACTTATGGCAGCATCTAAAGAAAGCAGAAGAAAATGTCTGAATCAGCAGACACCATTTTGCTGTGGTATTTGTTGCTGGAAGTTGATCCTTGAGCTTCCCTGTTAAAAAAGTATAGTCAGCTTCCAAAATATTTCTGCAGTTGCCCTCGCTGGGAGCTTAGCACAGAATGAACAATTGCAACAGCTACAGAAAGAAAAGCAAGTTCTGGACTGTGCTCTTTGAGGTCTCAACTTGTAAATGAACAGCTTTTGCGCGGTAATCACTGGTTTGATGACTCATAAAAACATGCAGGAAAAGCAACTCTGTTGTCAGGACTCCCACGTACGCAGGTGAAACCTGCCTTAAGTGTTGTTTGAGCCAAGATACGGCCTGCCTTGGAGTGCTGTTGCTATTATTGTTCATCTTGTCACAAGCTATAATTTTTTGGTGACTTAGGTTTCTCTTAGACAAGAAGAGCTAGAATTAAGAACAGAAAGGGGATTCCTGCTTCTTGGGTGTGTAAATAACAGATGTCTCTCTTTCTCTCCCTGTTTCCACTTTGGATTTGCTGCAGGTGCATAGGGCCACACCTGGAGGACTGCATTGGGCTGATGGATAGGTACTGGCTGGGTGCTGGCTGCCTGTGTGTCTCCATCCCGCACGTGTGGACAAGGGCGCATGCGTGTGCATGTCCTGGGGAGTGGCAATGACGTGGTTTGTTCTGTAATTGCCTGCAGGTGTAGAGGCCCCGCTAGTCATGACTGCATTTACTATCCATGGACACGGCAGTCCACTTTGCCACAGCACGCTAGGTAACATCCCCACCCCATCCTTCCTGCCCAGGGGCTTGCCCTGCCTGCCACAGGAATGTCATACTATCCAGTTTGTCCAGAAACACACACTGTGGGGAGAATACAACTTGTCCTTAAGTGAGATCTGCCTCTCTACATCCAAATTTGCTTTTCTGTTTGAAAGCCAATTAAATATTCTGCTCATTTAGGCTGATTAGAAAATGCCTTTTTTTATTGTTTTTATTTTTACCTTAAATCAATAAGGATTAAATTCTGAAATTTCCTGTAGACATACATGTTTCCAGATTAAATTTTGTTAGATGGTGAAAATTCTGGTAAAATTGGAATCCACTTGTTTTCTCTTTATTGGTTTTTTTGTTTGTTTGTTTGCTTAAGACAGAATTTAAAAGCAAATGAACCTCTTTCTTCCATACACCTTCTCTTGAAAAAGTACATGTTTTAGCAAAACCAAATTTCTTCCTTAATTCACATAACACTGTTATTTGATTTTTTTCATTTTCTGTTTAAAAGAAAAATTGTAACCTCGCAGCAGTTTTATTTTTCAGTAATGACAATTGAAACAAATTAATGTAGGCTTTACTCTGCATTCTTTTTCATGAAAGCCCTACATTGCAATTGAGTTTGTTAATTTTTAAATTGAAACTGGTTAATATGACTTCTAGGCTTTGAGATTACTCTCCTGAGCTAAGACTAGATGAAAAATGCATAATTTCAATCAAACCCACCTCATTAAGGATTTCAATCTGAGGTTTTTTCTTGTCTTTTCAAAAGGTTCTAAGGTTGCCTTTCCTTCCTAATTGTGTATGTAATGTGAATATTCCTATTTCTAGCTTATGAGGGAGAACATATTTGGACTTGAAAAACAGTGCACTATAAATGCTATCAAATGGTACATTTGTTTATTAAATCAATGTAAGTTCTGACTTAATTCATTAACCAATGAATTAGCAACAGAAGATTAATTTTTCAATATTTCAGTGTTTTGTTTTAATCTTTCTGATCTGGGATATCCAGTTTGAGATACTTCTGTGGGGCCTCATTTTCAGATGGACTCATCCAAACAGAGCTGCCCAAGTTTTAAAGGTCCCAATTTCATCAACTCTACTCAAAGCACAAATACAGAAAATGAATTATTATTCTTTCCTTAAGTTTAAGGGCCTTACCAAACTACAGAAATGAAAGCAATTGTTTTACTCTGTTCAGCTGTCTTACTCCTGCTCCATTCAGTCTGAGGGGGAAGGCCCTCAAATGTTTCCTGTTTCCTTTGGATTGGATGGATATTTTTTTGTTTGTTTCAACCTTGCTGAATTTATTTTAGGAAAATTACTGCACTGTGTTTAAATGTCAGTATGTATTCTTTCACTTTTGAGGCAAAGGAAATTTCATTCCTCTATATTAGATTTGTGAAATTGTGCTGCTTTTTTTTTTTTTTTTTTTTTTTTTAATTGTGAAAATGGTTTATTCTGTTTGGGCTAAAAATGGGCAAAACTGCACTGGCAAAGTGACACTTTTTGTTACAGTAGGGTTGTAAATCCAAAATGGATGTGTTTAACATTAGATAGAACCTTCTTCATGTCCCTTTAACAATTGTGCACCCTCCTGATATTTGTGAATCTTAATTAATAATCAGTCTGACCCTTATCAATTGACTTGAGTTTTTTCCATTGATGTGAATTGTCAGTGAGTTGAAGGGGACAGGGTTTTCTGCTGTTCAGGCAGCTGAAAGTGAGAGCAGGGCTTTAACCCAAACAGCAAGATATTCCTCATCTTCTCCTATTTCCATTTTCATAGCGGTGTTCCTTTTCTTTCCAGTTTTTTAGTTTGCAAATTGTTTATGCCATGATCCATTGACTTGAGGGCTTTTGTAAGAGCCTGGTAGAATAGCAAAGGAATTCTTCCTGTCGTGTTTAATAAAGATGAATCAGATGTGCTCACATGGCTTGTTTTCCAAATGACTGGTGAAACTTCAGTTCTTCTGCTCATCCTTAGTCCCTTCAAGTTTGTGGGAAAACAACCTTACTTTTGGCAATGCATTCCTTTCTGCATAGTTTGGTTTTGGTTTTTTTAACTTTTAGGTTCAATCGAGTTCTGTCCAAAAGAACAGCTCCTCATGCAGCTTCCCATATGGATTATTCCTGTAGGGCTTTGGTTTTGGTTCCACCTTCCATACCAGCCTTTCCTAGAAATCACCAAAGCAAAGACGGAAAGCAGAAGGTGGCTGGAATTTCCCAGGATGCCCAAAGGAGTTACCCATCCTCCTTTCCTGCCTCTTATTACAACTCCTCCTTTTGCTACCTTCTGGCAGTTGCAGTCAGTCTTTTTTGTGGTTTGAATAGCACACAATAGCACATTCCAACATATTCTAGAACAATCAGCAAAAAGATGAGTATGTCTGCTCCCGAGATTGGGATAACTGTTGTCTAAAACCAAGATTCGAAAACTGTAAAAATGATGCTCTGCTGTTCATTAAGAAAATACTCCAGTCAGGAAAGGCTAGTTACTTTCAAGTTCCCCAGAAGTTTGGTTAGTGCAGTTATTGGAGTGAGACTGTACCTAAAGTATGAATTTTAATTGGTTTATCCTTCCTAGGCTTCATTCACCTTAATATTAGGAGAGAAGAGATCATCAAAGGAGGAGTGAAGTTTCTGTTTTCTGGTGCGTGTAAGATGGTATATCTAAAGATGTGATCAGGAGCGTGTGGTGGATATGATAGGAAAGAACCAGCACCAGCACTGATGTTCCTGGTCTGAGTAAACTGGTGTCTCTGTTTATGCCCCAAGAAAATTTCATTTACATTTCCCTTTTAACTAACAGAAACTAATTAGCCAGGCCCACTATTGTCAAGTGCTTAAATAGAATGTTGTGTAGCTGTTAACTCGAATTACAATCCTATTGCTAGCTTTGTATCCAAAAACGACATCCTCTCAACAAATCATCACTTCCTCAACAGAAAAAAAAGCTGGTTTTATGTACTGTGTATGCATACAAGAGCTAATTAACAGTAAACCCTGTGTAATGCAGGCAAATCCTTTCATAGCTGTTTTGTACCCCATCACAGTATGACTTCAATAGAATTTCACAGCAGCTCTCAGTAGTTGGTGGGGAAGGGAAACCACCTCTAATAAACTGCTTATGTTCATGGCTTTTACGGCGCTCGGCTCCGTTGCTTGGAGGAAAGCGCTCCATATGCTCTCTATTTTTATGGAATAATTATAGTTGTTCTGGAGGGGCAGAGGATCTCTGTATAAAATAAGAGGGAAAATAAGATCTGTGAGTACCAGCTAAGCTACGTTACTTGGTTGGTAAAAGATGCTGCTCTCGAGAGACTCTTAATAATGGAGCCTTCTGAAGCTGCATCAGAACAGAGCAGTTGAAGAAACAGGTTTATTTTTTAAGAATCCAGATTAGAAAAACCATTTCAGATCCTGCCTCTGTGGGTTGCATAGAGCTTACATATCATCTGTTTAGGACAAATTCACAGGATCACAGAATCAGCTAGGTTGGAAAAGACCTTTGAGATCATCAAGTCCAACCTATGACCTAACACCACCTTTACAACGAGACCAAGGCACTGAGTGCCACGTCCAGTCTTTTCTTACACACTTCTGGGGGTGGTGACTCCTCCACCTCCCTGGGCAGCCTATTCACCCTTTCTGTAAAGAACTTCCTAATGCCCAACCTAAACCTCCCCTGTGTCCTCTTGTCCCGTTGCTGGTTGCCTGGGAGAAGAGACCGGCTACAACCTCCTTTCAGGTTCATGAAAGAGATTGATAGAGAAATCCCAGTTCTGTGTGAGAACTTGCCTCTACTGAACTGGTTCTGAAGCGAGACCTTTGCTGGAGGCACTTCAATTCTTGCCATGGCATTTCCCTGCCTGGAGCTTTAGGAGGAGTACATTTGGAATACCCCTGTGACATGAATGAAAGTCACTGCAGTGATCTTGTGAGCTCCTCCACTTTTTACCACTTCCACATTTTAAGACTGGTCTTCTTGTGGAAAGGGTGTAGGTGGGTATTCCTTCTTTCCTGTTGTACAGATAGAATCCTAGAATGGCTTGGGTTGGAAAGGACCTTAAAGCTCATCCAGTTCCAACCCCCCTGCCATGGGCAGGGACACCTTCCACTAGACCAGATTGCTCCAAGCCCCATCCAGCCTGGCCTTGGACACTTCCAGGGATCCAGGGGCAGCCACAGCTTCTCTGGGTAACCTGTGCCAGGGCCTCCCCACCCTCACAGTGAAGAATTTCTTCCTCATATCTGACCTACATTTTCCCTCTTTCAGTTTGGGGTCTGACCACAGTTAATAAATCTCTCTTTGTGTTAAAGCTTCTGTTCTGTACCACGTTCAGAAAGATTTGTCTGTGATTAGTGAGGGTTTGTGCTTCATCTGCTTTACTCAGCAGGGTTGGCTGGTATGGACTCATAGTATGGAAGGACTTAGTAGGGTGTGCTACTATAGAGAGAAATAAGCTGTTAAGGTTGGGAGAGTGAAAGGACTGGAAGCAATTCTCACACAATGCTGTTTAAAATCTGTTCTGTGGCTCCAGTAGTTTAAGTATCCTGTTGAGAGAGTGTAGGATAGAGTAAGGTCAGAAATCTGATGTTTCTAGAAGTTTTTTATACAAGGAGTAGAATGTGAGCAAAAAAAACTCTTACAGGATCTGTTGATACTCATTGAGCAAGTTTCTCAGCAGCTGTGCTCATTTTTGATAGGAAAATTCTTCGTTTGGAAAACTGACTAAATTATCTGTACTGAAACTATGAGCAGAAAAAAATGATGAGTAATAAGGCCAAACGTGAGAGGTCACTGCCAGAAGAAAAGAAGCAATAGGAAATGCAAATGAATAAATGGTTTGTTAGAATGGAAAACAACACACACACAGTGCCATTGCAGAGGTCACTGCTTTTGTTTCTCATCGCCCTTGTGTTGTGTGTCTGTATTGATTTGGCTACACAAATAATATACGATGCAGAAATAAAACTGTGCTGTGGAGAAGTGACCTTATTATAAAGCAACAGTATATATCTCACCACTCTCCAAGGAGTTTCTCTCATGGCTGGAAATAAGGATTTAATTTAGATTTAATGTTGTTATAAATTAATTATCTATTATTAAATATACATTTTTAGAGCTTTAGAAATGTGGAAGATGTAGGGTTGTTTAAACTGCAGTGAATGTTTTCTTAATAATTCATTAATATTTAATATATAATAAATCAGAACTAAAGCTGGTGGTCTTACTTCCACTCTACCTGTGCAATGTAGGTTTTGTCACTCTTTCTTAGTTAGAAAAATTTACATGACAAATGTATTTGAGTTGAGAGTCCAGTCCAGACTTAATTCTCTGCAATCTGTCTTACTCCTTGTGACCTTACTCAGGTGTGAAGGAGCTGCAATTTCTGCATGAAATGGGAAGCTCTTGGCTGGGGTTCTTTAGAGCAGCACATCCCCCCTGTTTGCTTTTCGTTGCCTGTTTAACACCAGTTTTCTGGAATGATGGAGTGTTGAACATGTGATGCAGATGAGAATTTGCGTTTGAAATCTGTAATTGACGTTACCTTTTTTGTTTGTTTTACACACCAAATGTATATTCTACTTCAGTTAAATTGCAACAGCTTTTCCAGCACTGGATCACAACTAGCAGATAACTTGTTAATGATGATAGTATAGTTGTCTGTCAGTCCTTTTATTTGTTTTCGCAGGAATGGAAATACCAGTGTTCAATTTGATACTTTACTAGTGTGTAGCAAACACAGTGGTAAACGAGTTAAACTACTTAAACAAAGCTGTAAGTTTCCAGGAGTTAACAAACTCCTGACTCTGGTGCTGTATGTGGGAAGCTGTACCTCAGCATTTACCAAAGGTGGAAGCATTACCACAAATACCAGCAACCATGCAGGAAGAGAGCATTAGGAAATCAAGCCATCAGACCAAATTACTTAATCTTACTATAATTTTTTTCCATGCTATAAAATAAAGTAATGGGGTGGGAAAATGTCATACAAATTATCTGTACCTTTGGGTAGTAATTTCAAATAACTAAATTCAATTTCTAGTGGGAAAGGGGGGCTAATACTAAACTCATTTCCCATGCCATGCCCTCTCTTTGTTAGTTCAGCTTCCTCTAAATCTTTCTGTAAAGTAGAGGTATTTTGCCTCTTTTCTCCCTCCTTACGGTGGTAGTGGATAGAATTGAACAAGAATGTAGACCCTGTACCTCTGGAGAGTGACAGTTTTCCCAGGAATGTGTGTTAGAGAGGCTTTAGAGAAGAGCCATTGGGAATAGTATCTTGTGTCTTGAAGTTTAGGAACTCAAACAGCTAAAGCTTATTTTGGCTGAAAGCGAAGATGTAGAGCCAGATTCTCCTCTAGAAGTACACAGGTAAGGAGACAAAGTTTGGTTAAGGATGGCACTCAGTCTAGCAGACTGAAAATGAGAGTTGGGTGTCTTTGAGGTATGAAATGGGTGAAATCTGAGGGACATTCAAAGCAGCAAAATGCCAGCGCATTTCTAACGCAGGTTATTAATCCCTGGAATTATTTTCTTTGGTAATGTTCTCTTCTCCAGCATTAGAGTTGTAAAATGAAGACTGGGAATTTTTCTTGCAAGCAGGACGAGTTTGTGCCCAGGCTGGAGGCAGAGGGTAGTGTGGCTCCTCCTGCCATGTGACAGGACACTTCAATGTCTGTGGCAATCATTTCCAGCTGTGATCAGCTCTTGGCTCATGGTCTAAACTAGAATGTCCTTTGAACTTTGATTCTGAGTACTGAGTTGGACACAGACAAGCAAATCCAGCTGCTGAATCCTGGGCTTTGGCTCCTGTCAGCTGTGGGTGAGGTACAGAGTGAGAGTTCCACATGACTTTACACAAGATTTCTGTTCTGTTCACATATGCTTGCTCATTAGCAGTTAGGTCGGGTAAAATTCTGAATTTTCAGACTGTCCTTTGCTAGGAGAGATGAGAAACTCATTCAGATCTTATCTGTACTTTTGTCAAAAAGCTTCATGCATTTTTTTCAATCTGGTGTAAATTTTTAATGACACCGTCTTCACTTGCTGGTGAACAAGATCTTTTGCAGACATATTGGCTGTTTCATCAATAGAAGATAATGTCGAAAATAATTTCTGTAGTTATCTGAGATTGAGCAAATGATAAAACAGGCAAGGAAAGATTATGGGATAATGTGAAGAACAGATGCTGGCTAGTTCTGATTGAGCTTTTTTTTGGCAGAGGGTTGTGAGGAGGTAACTCTATTTGCCTATTGTGGTACATTTCTCAGCAGAGCTGGTAGTCTCTCGTACTAAAGAGTTGTGGCATTTATGCTGAAATCTGAGAACAAATACAAGGACAAGGGCCAAGCTTCGGTTAAACATGGTCTAGTCATGATGTAATCCCTGATTTGTCAATGATACAAAGTTTTTCTAGTAATGCCTAAAGGAAAACTCACTGAAATGCAATCAGCCTTTTTAATGAAAAGTGTGAACTTTTTCCTCAAACAATTTGTCTTGGACTCCCAGTACTCTGCCTGTGACATAGTGTGTCCTTTGGAAGCACAGGATTTCAAAGCAATACACCAGTGTTGGACACCTCTTAAAATGCTCACTTGGATTTTTGTTACATGTTCTTACTATACTCACTGCTCCATTTTAACTCATAGTTCTCTACTTGTAAATCCAACAATGTTTAGATATGTCACTGAAATTAGGTAGTACAGATACATCTTAGAAGGCACAGAAGCTGTAAAGCACCATAATATGAGTGAAAAGAAGTGGTGACAGCGGAAAAGTAGAAGGAAGCAAAAGGATAGAGGATGTAGTTTTATTTGTTATCATTTCTTTTGCTCCAATTAATCCTGCAAGGTTAGAATCTGTAGGCCCGATGTCAGTGTGGGTCATGCTGAAGAGGAGACAAGACACTGCAATCCCTGCTTTTGGTGATACAGTATGTTCATCTGCAAATTAATCCGAAAATAATGCGGGGAACATGCACCAGAGTATGCATATCCTGTAGGCTGGTCAGAAGCAAAGAAACTGCAGTGATGTGGTAGACTGGAGGGAAGAGGTCTGATTCCAGAAGGACAGTTCAGCAGCACGACAGTGGCCAAACCCATCTCCTCTAATTTCCCAGCAGGCTTGAATGAGCCATGGGGATATTTTCAGTTCATGCCAGTGGTGTCTGTAACCGTGGGCGTTGCTTTGCTTGAGTGAATAGCCTTCCTTAAAAAAAATGTGCAAATTTCAGAAGTAAATTCATCTTTCCCTGCCCCTAACAGACCGATGAAGGGAAAAAAAGAAAAGGTAAGAAGTATTCCTGCTTTAAAATGGACAACTATTTGTTAATATGCGTAGTCTCAATCACAGTAGGGATAATAGACAAAGAACAGATTGAAGAGATAATATCCATGCTTTAAAACTGTCCCATCTCCCATAGATATGCTTTTCCCTCCCTTGTGGCAGTGATGTCCTCTGCATGTGAATAACTTGGATATAGGATAATTTCAGTGCTGTCTCACTTCAGCTCTGGGTGAATTCTCTCTACTTTTACTTCCTGGATCAACTGGTGGATCAGGGCTGCAAATTCCAAACTTCAGGACATTTGAGTCAACTTTTAATCAAAGGATTTTTAAAATAGGGGAGCAGTTTCCTGGAAACTTCCAGTGAGAAGAAGGGTATCACTAAGAAGGCAAGCCAAAACCTATAGCTGTGTCAGTATGTTTGTATATACTCTCTCAAGGTTTCATCAGCCTTTTTGTGCTGCTGATAACTTAAATACTGCAAATATATATATATATATTTGAAGTGGAATGAGAAGCAATCCCTCTCTCCCTCATGACAGAAGTGGGGAAAAAAGGTATTGAAGCCTTCTCTCTCCTTGTTTTTTTTTATTTTCTTGGCCCCTAATGAGCTTCAGACACCGTGAGACCTAAGAGGCACAAAGCATCAGCAGGGTCCACTACCTGCCAGAGTACTGGTACTTAGGTTTTGGGATTTGCTGGAATGGGGAAAGGAAGGGGATTGTGAAAGAGGAAAAAGAGATTTTTAAGCTGGATCACCATTTCCCCAGATGCTTGGCTTGTTCTGTTCTGGGATTTCAGCAGCTGTTAGAAGATGAGTTTCTTTGACATTTAGAAGCTGCATAGATAAGGCAGTAGATCCTGGAATGTTCTATCATACAGAAACTTGGGAGAAGGAAGAGCTGTTTTACTAAATTATCATTTTCCTCGGTGTGGGGGCTATACTGTACTACAAAATAATCCTAATAAAAGAGCAGTTGGAGATTCTGGGTTGCTCTGAGCAGTACCCTCACCATGGCCACCAGCTGCTTTTCTAATCCAGTCACATCTGTGACTGTGGAGATGGTGGGAGGTTGCTGTGTACACGAACACAGCCCCATCATCACCAGAGCTGAGAGCAGGATGATGCTCACAAAGGCTGGTTTCCCTTGGCTCCTTTACAGCCTCTGGAGTGGAAGAGATTCCTTTGGCTGGCTGTGGATACAGAAGAGAGCAGTGACAGTGGGTGAGTTTGGAGCTTCTGTGCTGAACTTTTCTTCTCAGAATGGCCTTTGGGGAAATGCTGGCAGTGGGATGGTGACTAGAATTAAGAGGAGTTGCAAGATACTCCAGAGTTTCTCTCTGCTTCATTTGGTAACATAAAAATGACTGGGAGATGACTGATAAATTATTAACATAGAAGAACTTTTGGGCATAGTATCATATAAGGAGTGATCCTGTACAAACCTGTGTCAGGAACAGGATATCAGTTTTATGTGAGCTTATTCCCCAGTAAGTAAATGGGATTTTCTAACGATTGATATAATTTGTGTAGGATGTTTAGACAGTATGCTATTCCAGTAAAATAATAGTGATAAATCCAAAAGCAGCATCAGGCATACTCAAAGAAATTCCTTATACCCTGCTCTTTATCTGCCTTCGATTTTCCTCTATATTTATGAGCATTGGCTGCATTTATTCCCTGCTATGCTCCACGAAGATAAATTCTGCATATTTAGAACTGAAGTGATGAGTAGCTAAAATCTGTGTTGAAGTTAACAGCATCGTGGCCACTACTAGTGCTCTAATAAATATCTCAAATGCTATATGTGTAATGTTATATAAACATTTGTGCCAGTGCAGAGTGAAGTGTGACTATTTTGATTTAGGCTTTGAAGGAAAGATTTTTAACAGTAGGTGTGCATAAATGTGTGTAATACACAAATGAGATATGGATGCGTATTTCCAAACACATCCTCCTACAAATCCTTCATGCACTCTCATCTCAAACATAGGTCCAAAATATGCTTTAATGCAACCACTTGTTAAAAATCCTCAGCTGACAGCCATGTAAGCTCTTATTACAGAACAAATGATTGGATATGACAAGAAACTTGAAGATTGGGAACACAGTGTGATGGTTCTGTTCTCAGCAGTTTATCATGTCCCATTTTGTTATCAAAGTATTAGAGAATGGTTTGGGTTGGAAGGGACCTCAAAGATCCCCTCGTTCCACCCCCTGCCATGGACAGGGACACCTTCCACTATCCCAGGTTGCTCCAAGCCCCGTCCAACCTGGCCTTGGACACTTCCACAGATGGGGCAGCCACAGCTTCTCTGGGCAGCCTGTGCCAGGGCCTCACCATCCTCACATGGAACAATTTCTTCCATATATATAATCTAATTTTCCCCTCTTTCAGTTTTGATGTTCGGTTTTTCTCTTCTGCCAGTGTCCAGTGTTGAATCTTAGTCTGACTGTTCCCTTATGTGCAGGGGCTTGTTCCCCTTGGAGAGGTGCTTGAGCAGAGGTTGGGGCTCTCTTCAATGTACAGAATTTGTTTTCATAAAGGAGAAACATAAAGTCATAAAGATTTTAGAGGAGGGAATCTGGTTCAGAATGTCAGACTTGGTCCCCAAATACAGTCCTTGAAGGCTCTCTACTGTGAAATACTCCTGGAGCTTGAGAAAGCAAATGCTTGCTTTCCCAAATCACTTAAAGCTGGAACAGGAAGGAGTCCAGTGTTCTTAACCACTTAAACAAAATATCTGCTCTGTGCTCCTTAAATCTTCTGAATGATTACTTCCAGGAAAGACTGGCATTCCAAAAAAGCAGGCACGTATAAAAAGAGAGATCAATGCATTTTCCAAAGAAAGATGATGATTTGGGAAATAAAGTAAAAATGGTGGACGCAAGGTAGAGAAACCTTCTTGCATCTCCTTAGAGGTAGACAATCCACCTGTGCAGTCTACAGGTGCAGTCATGTGTGGGTTTGATTATCTCTTATTTTGAATAGCTCAATTTCAACAACCACTTAACTGGAACTTAAGTGAATTACAAGCACTTTCCACCTGTGAAATTCAGAAAGTGTTAAAAAAATAACAGAAGGAAGAGCACAATATCCAAACAGTTTTTATCCTGACAGTTATTTAAAATACTCCTGAACATTCCTTCATGTTCTCTGTTCTTTGTATTTATAAAACCTATTGCAGAGCAGAATGTTCCAGTTTTGAGCTACAATGTGAATTCTCTATGTGACCCAGCTCCCACTGGATGTTCTGGTAGCTACAGATTTAACGTGGGCTCTACCACATATTTCTCAAGCGATGTAACAGGCCCTGCCATGGGTTGTGCTGCTCTGTGGTGCTCCTGGATCTGACAGTGAATGAACAGCAAACAGTGCCACCAAAGCAGGCCATGTTTCTACTGGAGAAAAGTGTGTTTTCTTGATGAATAATTTCGTGTGCACAGGCATGATGAGCCAGCTGACTGCCTCTGGTTGCAGAGAAGCAGGCTGAGTTGATTGCTTCTAACAGGAATTCTTTATGCAGAGAGAAACTCCTTGAGCTAATGCTGGTAGTTTTGGTTTCAGAGCAGTCCGTCAGCACGCATGGTCATTACAGCTCTAGCTTCCTTTATTTAAAGCAAAATATTACTGTTTCCAAAGAAAATGGGAAATATGACAAGTTTATAAAGGAGATTGCTCACGCTGAACTGGCTTCACCTGAGTCCAGCCTAGTGGGTTTAACTGGCTTTGTGTCACAGATAAATCAATCTACATTATATGGGGCCTGACTTGGCATATTTTAAAAAGAATGCTAATCTGTTTATTTAAAGCACAAGCCTCAAAGCAGAGTCACTGTGCAAGCTCTTAACAATAGCATTCCTTCTTTAAGTTGAGGCAGAAAAGAAAAATCTCAGCCTAAAAACAGTAGGGGTGCAAGAGATTTTATTAGAACTCTTCAGTTTTAGAGGAGAAGAAGCCCATAAAAAGACTTGATATTGATGCTGTAATCCCAGAGATTTCAGTAGTTATTCCTAGTCAGATTAGTATTAACAGGGAGCTAAAATTGAGAGTTCTTTGTAATTTATAGTGAAAACATAACAGAGTGGTAGTTCTACATTATGCCATTCAGATTTAAAACCAGTTTTAAGGAAATCCATTGTGCACTGTGTGTGGTAATAAAAATGCCATAGATTTTTATTCAATACATATTAATGTGTAGAATGTCAGGCTGTAATAATTTTAAAAGCTATACTTAATATTTTTTTCTTTATCCCCATTTGCTTTGCTGAGTGAAATGGGGACTCTTACATTTTTAAAAAAGAGGTGTGAGTAGAACATACCTTTACAGGCATTGATAAAAGAACCAGTGTGGGTAAGGAAAAAGCAGTTCTGTCAACAGGTACCTGTTTGTCCACATGAGCCTTGGCCAAAGTGAAAGCTGTGTCTGCTCTGTAGTGATGTTTAACTGCTGAGTGGACCCAGACACAGACTTCGACCCTGAGGTCATTTCGCATATTGAAAAGTTGTGGGTAGTTGGCAGTTTGCCCATCTCTGGATTAAATGTGGAATTGGTAGTAATTGTGTAAATGTGAGATCAACTGTGAGTTAAAATTTGTGTTTACTCATGATAAAAACTCCTAATCTGCACATAAATAGGGCCATTTATCAGTATTCAAACACCTTTGGATTAGGAGGAGAGAGGGGGAAGGGTGCCTTGTTCTTGAAAAAGAGTATCAAGCAAAGCAGTCCTGATAATATCAGATGAATCCTTGCCGCCCCCGGGGGAGCAGCACCGGGCACTCTGGAAGTTGTGGCTGTCGAACTTGGCACAGCAGAGAGAGGCTGCTGAAACATCCACAAATTTGCTTCCCAGCCTGATTGTTTCTCTTGTATGTTTTAAATAGTAAGATTATCGTTCCAGGATTAGCAGAATCCATCAGATCTCTGAAAGGGCAGCTTCAAAGTTGGCTGAACCCCCACTGATGGAAGGGGTGAGGAATGCAGAATGTGGGAAGCGTCCATCAGGAAAAAATAACGCCTCAATAACAAGGATTTGCAAGAAGGAACTGCTTAGCAAACACTCAAGGTTGTAATGAATCCTGTTTGGATGTACAGATAAAAACACCAGGGAGGAGAAGGTTGATACCGGAACTTGCAGCCTTCTAACAGCTTGGCTTCAAAGCTCAGTTTCCTTACATCTCATACCAGGTGGGTCAATGCCAAGGATGGAGAAACAGGTGGTGGTTGTCAGCTTTACTCCATGGGCCACAACTCAATTTCCTCTCTCCTTTCTGCTGCACTCCTCAGTCAAGAGTGTGAGACCAACCATGTACTCATCTAAATCAGTAATTAGGCTTTAATACCTGGTCTCGGGGCACTGTGGGAATTGCAGATGTCCTGATGTTTTGGAGTGGATGGAATGGTATGAGCCCCGCTTCTGAGCATCCTTGTCCATCTTGGAATGCTAACTTTGAACTCAGTGTCAGTTTTGTCGTGTGGGAGTGGGTGTTACGTGTTTCTAAATATGAAAACACAGTACATATTTAAAAAGAAATACATATATATTGTTCATTTCTCCTGAGGGAGTACTGGAATCTTTCTTTCAACTTTTAGCCACATACACAGTTTCTAGTTTAAGAGGCAGGATTTTCATGTTGTGATTTTTTTTTCCTCCCACAGCCACCCCAGCTGACACCATTTCCACTTATTAATTGGGTATTCTGTCCTCAGCTGAGGGAGGGATGTGGGATAGCAAATTAATTATATGGGGTTGAATTATGATTCAGGGCTGTGTTTCTTGGACTGCTAAGCCTGTTTTGATGAGCATGAATACCCAGAAACACCTAGCAGAGATTGTTTCCATCCTCTGGGGTAGATTTCCAGTGTACAAAGGAAAGCTGTATCTGTCAGGAGTTTCCTGTTGGTGGGTTAGTGGTGGAGCTGTAAGAAATGTGAGCTAGGATTGACTTTTGGCTGTCCATTAATTATGCTGGGCAGGCAGGACTGACATGGAACTACCTCTCCTTGCTTGACTTTAGCTTTTCTGAGCCTTTTCAGTCCTCCATGCTTTTAAAAATTACTTTAACATGACGGGGCTTTTGATAGTGCCTTTTTTGTCTTTTCGTCAGAATTGCTCATGGAATTAGTTTTTAGTGGGCATTTGTCTGAGGGGGGCAAATGTCAGGAATTGCAGTCATGGAGGTGGCTGTGGGACAGTAATGTAACATAAGTAAGTGGATTAAGCCCTTAATACCACTAGAGAAAATGGTATTTGTGTGTCCAGCTGCCTGTGAAGCCAAACAGTTTGTTAGGTGCATATGCAAAAAAGGATTGGATTGAAAAAAAACAAAAAGGGAGAAGGTTTTGTGACTTCAGCAGCCGCTTTGGTCAGTGCCACCTTGCAGGGATCCGTGTTGAACAATCCCAGCAATGGCCCAGCAGAAAGGCAAACAGCTTAATGGAATTCATAAGGGTATGAAAGGTAAGGCTCTGCAAGCATGAAAATAGGCAGAGAACTGAGGCAGGAGAACTGATGATATTAGCAGAACAGAGAGAAAAAGCAAAGTCAACCCAATGAACACAAGTGAAAATAACCCCCATGATGGTTATTCAGGTGGCACCCTGAAAACTGGGCTTAGGAAATAATCCACGTGTGGTTGAAAGCAGTGGTGAAGTGATAACAGGGAGCTGTGGCTGCAGAGACTTGGCATCTGGTCCTAGAGCAAATAAACCACAGGGTTGTTGACTTTGGGGCTTAGCTCAGCAGCAGAGAGAGGAGAAGCTGCTGGGTATGTGACCACATCCTAGGCTAGGATGTTTGGTACTGACAGGATTTGATGCAAGGGTAGTGGGTTTGGGAGTCAAGGAACGTGATTACTATTTGAGTGGAAAATACAGCTTTTTCTGTATTTCACTGATTTGTTTAGCATTTAAATATGTTCTTTTATTGCACATTGTACTATCCCTTCCATGCTTCCTTTTTAAGTTTGCTTGATAGTATCATTAGGTGGTACCTTCTGAAAATTCAGGTATAATATAGCGTATTTCACATTAACAAGTAAAATGCCTGTTTGGTGAAGCCATTGAAATTATTTCCTTTATTTTCACTTCCCTACTAAAAATTAGGACATTGTTTTCAAGTCGGTGAGAGTTCACATGATGAATCATAAAGATCCATTTTGAACCCCCCTTGTACTCTGTAACAATAGAAGGGCTGCAAACTTCATTTTATTTTCTTCATTACTTATGTCCCCTTTAGAACCATTTCTTTCTTATGGTCTATCATGTAAATATTATTTGAACTACTTTTAGAGTACACAGTACTATAAAACTCCAAGTACTTACTTTGACAACTGTTACACTAGTTATTAATATGCACTTTAAAGCTGAGAGTTCTCCTGCCTGTTTAGTCAGTCTGTGGTTTGGTGGTGTTTGTTAAAAATTATATGACTGTTCATACAGCATAAAAATGAATTTTAAAAATTCCTCTGCTCAAGAGCATTAGCCAGTACAAGCTCCATAGAAGGCTTTTGGTGGCCAGTGTTTTTCATAATTGCCTATTAAAGAGTTTCTTTCATCAGCAATGTAGAAAGACATGTAAACAAAGAGGAGCGTTGTTTGGGGTGGATATGCCAGATTCTTTAAACTCTGCACTCAAAAGCACAGCGTAACCACTGGGGTTAGAAAAGGCAACGTGTTTTGAGGCCAGACTCCCTGGAGGAGAAGTAGGTGGTACTGGACTCATGTTCCCCAAACACCATAACCCATTTCTCAGCCAGACAACATTCCCCCTCCTTTATTTGCAAGCTTAGAGTTTCCATCATAAAGTCTGTGAACTGCAATAGGCCTTTGTGTGAATGAGTTTACCCTGGTAGCGGGGCTTTAAATACTGGATGTGGGAGTGTGAGGCTTTCTCAGAGGTAATGTAGACACACCTTCATGCACCAAACCAGGTGAGATGGCACTGCTTCATGAAAGGTTGTAAAAAGAAGAATAAAGGGTTGGGTAAAACAATTTAGTATTTCTGAGGGAGACTCTTTGAAATTTTCAGTAGCTGTGTGATACATTTTTATTAATAGGCCGTAATGTACCTTTCATCATGATTCAGTTGTAACTGAGGGAGGCTTTTAGAGCACAGCAGTGACATTTCCATGATCTTGACAACAGTTAATTTATTTCCTGGGCTTACCAGGCAGTGGTTTCAGCACCATCTATACTCTGCAGTTTTCATGCTGTCTTTTTACCCATCTTTTCAGCAACTGTCCAGCCATTGTTGGAAGGATGTTAGATGCTCTGAGTGTGTTCATGTTGGTAAGTTGTTGGTATGCTGTGAAAGTGCCTAATTTAAGGTACTGCTTTGAGTTTTTCTTTGGAGGGAGCCTGATTTCTCCATTGCCTGTGTAGATGATCTCCAAATCTCGCCTGTGAAGCTCCCTCTCACTTCCTCCATACTCAGGAAGGCATATTGTGTTGGTAGTTCAGGAATTTTTCACTGGCTTCTTTTCCCCTAAACGCATGAGCCCATGAGTTGATGTGGATGGAGCCAAAGTCAGCATAGGCAGAGCTCTTGCAGGGAACTGCAGATATCTGTGTCCTCATTTTGCCATTGCAGATTTGCGTTTGCCATCAAAGTGCATGTTGTGTTTCCTTGTCCACACGACTCCTCACGTGTGCATGGGGTTTTGTAAACAAAAGTAGAATTGGTATAATGATTAAAAACAAGCAAAGACCTACCATGTGTCAATGTGTTTGCCCTGACTTCCCATTTGGGCTGGAATTCCGGTCATAAGGCAGTTAATGAGCTTTTCTTGTGACTGTGTTTTATGTACCCAAATTCTTTGGTCTCTCACCCTACCTGTGAAAGTAAAGTCTCTGATTCTGATTGCTAGAACCCCCCTGATTGCTGCAGGAGTTATCGGTGGCCTCTTCATCATCGTCATCATGGGCCTGACGTTTGCTGTGTACGTTCGGCGCAAAAGCATCAAGAAGAAGAGAGCACTGCGAAGGTTCCTGGAGACTGAGGTGAGCCCAGGCTGCTTCTCACAGGCTGTTGGGAGAGATATGCAGGGCTGTTCTGCTTTTATATTAGAGATGTTCAGGTCTTACCAGAGAGGCCTTTAGAAATCCTTTTGCTTACTTGTGCAGATTAAACCA
Organism: Struthidea cinerea; assembly: GCA_013397865.1. Classification (NCBI taxonomy): domain Eukaryota; kingdom Metazoa; phylum Chordata; class Aves; order Passeriformes; family Corcoracidae; genus Struthidea; species Struthidea cinerea. The sequence goes on from VZTI01004733.1 coordinate 272,588, forward strand.
GTGGAAAGAATGAAGCTATTTCAAGATGCTGGTTTTCTGCATAAGTACAGATTCATGGCTTCTGAAGACCAGAAAAAGTTCCCCATGAACACTGGAAGGTGTTCTGAACGCCCATCCTGCTCTCCATTGAACTTCTATCCCAGTTCATCAGTACCTTTAGCAGCTCTCATGCTTAAATATTACAGAGTTTCATTCTGGCCATATTTAGGTTGACTTTTAACGCTAAAGTAAGTTCCTTCAGCAAGCTCTGAAGAAACAAACTTCATGCTTAAATGCAGAGGTTGTAACCTGCTGTTGTTCCCAGTGCCTACAATGCCTTTGTGCTCCAGATTTTGTCAAAGCCTGTAGTAAGGATCAGTAATAATAATGTGTTTTATTTAGCCGAGCTTCACAGAGCTCAGCCAATTGAAGTTCACAGTTCTACTGGCAAAAACACGTAACAGAGCCCTAGCAGAGTGCTGTGGCTGCTCCATCCTGCTCTTTGAAGTGTCATTAGTGGAGGAGGCAATGCAGGAAGTATATTTAAATATAACATTAAATGTATATCTATCAGCTACTGCAGCAGTGATCACTGCCATCTCCTCAGTCCTACACTTGAGACACTTTGCAAATGATGGTGTTTTTAAAATAGGGTGCCTCTTTGTAAGATAATAAAGCTTGGAAATGCTGTTAGCTAGTGACTCTTTGATAAGGCATTATTAACAGTGCTGCTTTCTCTTCTGTTCCAAGGGTTCTGCTCCCACTCATCTCTGCTGTAGAGCCTGGGAGTAAATGATTTATGCATCCCCAGTCTGTTTGCACAAGTATCTTCATGTTTGGCTAGAATTTGTGTTGCTTGTTAAATACTGTTCAGCTGTATAGAAAGCTTAACAATACTCAGTGCCTTTAGATGAATAAATCTTGCCATTGTATCAGCTCATACTTAAGCATAAATTATTTTAAGCAGGTGGTTCTCATTGCATTGGCTTTGAAGTCCAGATTTCATTTTTCATTTGGTCAGATAAAAGCTATGGCTGGCAATAGTCCTGAGGGACCAGGGCCTCCTACTGAACATGTGGGGAAGCTGCTGTCTTGGCTGAGAAACTGAAGATTAAATCAGGAGCATCCTGAAATAAACACACAAGCAATTAGCTTTAGTTGAAGTCTCTCTTTCTAGCTGGAGGCTGTAACAGGACTTATTCTTTCTGTAGATCATTCTCTGTAAAACTCTACAAGCCTTGTTTTGGACCCCCACAACACATCTCCACCTCTCCCTGCCATTCCCCTGTTGGTGGACTGCGGCACAGAACCTCTTTTCATCCTTCACAAACTGAAAATACAGAAGTGTGCTGCCAGTGTGCCTAATTTTCTTTTACAGTAAACCTTTCTTTCATGGTATAAATACTGGACATCTAAAGTGGGAAGGAGAAAAGAGAAATCACTCTAAAAGAAGTGCAGCTTGCAGATTATTTCTGTGATAAACCAACTTGCTGCTGTTTGATTATGTTTTCTTACCCCATTAATTTCCAGATACTGGTATTTTTACCTGAACAAAACTAATTAGTCTGGTCAACTAATTAAGTAGTTCATGGTGCTCAAAGAGCCATACAAGTAGTTCTCAAACTGCAGAGCATGGTGCATTTAGCCTTGTAAACAGGCAGCTTTGAAACGCTGCAGTGGTTTCAAACCAATTTGAGTCGGAGGAGCCCTGAATTATTTTCCTCATCCTGTAAAGGAACAGAATGTTTTTCATGTGTTGTATTGAGTATTGTCCTCTACGTGTATTTTTAATTTCTTTTTAAAGAAGCATTTTTTTTTTCTGGCAGAGATAGTATGAGATCTAAGAGCACTTTTAACTGAATGTGCCATTGTGGCTCATTTACAAAGTTTCTTGGGACATCTTGAGCAAATTGTTTAATTGCAGTAAATTAGTGGCTGTTATAAATTAGTTGCCTGCTCTAAGGTGTTTTCTCCCTAAAGCTGTCCTCCTGTGTGGTAAAACAGAAGTTCAGAAAAATTGTCCCTTCCTCAAAACAGAATAAGAATGTGATGAGCCATTTAGTCCAGGCCATTAAAAAGAAATACGGTCAACTTAAAAGACACTAAAACGGGCAAAAATAGGATGTGGTACACTGATAATAAATGCTGTATTTCTGTCATGTAGAAAATATTTATACTGCCTCCATTATCAGAAGTCCTTGGATGTGTTACTCTGACACCAATTCAATTTCCAGTTCATAATTCCATCACGCAGTTTCTGGTGGAAATTATTGCATGTTTTAGTGAGGACTTGCTTTATCAGGTCTCTTGGTTTCGTGGTGTTGCTTGTTTGCTTTTGAAGATGAAAAATCCCCCCAAGAATTGGCAGGGCAGTGGTCGATAGATCCCCACCAGTGTCTTGTTTCAGGATTTACTTGGGTTGGTTGCTCTCAGTATAAACTCCTGATGGGTCTTCATGTTTAGCAGTGTTTGAGACTGTTGGACTTTCCTTCGCAGCTGGTGGAACCCTTGACTCCGAGTGGCACGGCGCCCAACCAAGCACAGCTCCGCATCCTCAAGGAAACAGAGCTGAAGCGAGTCAAAGTCCTTGGCTCTGGAGCGTTTGGAACCGTGTACAAGGTGAGAGTCCTCCCTATGCAGCCGTGAGTCCCCTCTTTTAACTTTGGAGCAGTTAAGTTCTGCATTGCAGCAAAGCAGCCTGTCCCATGGGTGGGTTCCTGAGCCCTGGGAGAGAAACGATACTGGAATTGTGTGCAAAGAACACATCCTCAGGATCAAATGGTGACTGGCAAATATTATTTCTTGGTGAGCAAAGACATGTCAGCCCCAGTCATTTTTAAGTGCAAGAGGGCTACACAGGCTGGACTGTCCTGCTGGCAAAGTGCAGCACGAAGGTTTGCCCTTCCATTCTTACATAAGAGCAGGACGCTTTTGGAAAGCTGAATAAATGTTGTCTTTCATTTCACAAGTGTCACTTGGGTCTTGTAATAGCAATAATACCTAGTAAAGCAATGCCATTACATAAACTGTAGCACTTCTTGTTTCTTCCATTTAAATAGAAAAGATGGGTTATGTCAGGGCTCCCTTTAACAATGGGATGTGAGAGTGGAACCCACAACGGAAAAAGTACTTCCATTAAAGAAGATATTTATTTTTTAAGATCTGTTGATCATGTCCAGATCTCAGAGGCATGAAGTAGGGCTTAGTGAGCAAGTCAAACCAATTCCCCAACCCCTGGGGAGCAGCCCACACCTGCCAAATCAAGGTGGTAGGTCAGAGAGCACCTGCATCTGTCCTCAAAGAAGGGAGGAAAGGAAGGAAGCACAGACCAGGTCACTGTACCTACAAGGTCATGGGAATAGATTTATGAATAACCAGTTTGAATATACTTAGATGATAATAAAGTGATAGAGATGGATGCCATGAGGTTGACAAGAACACAGCAATAGTCAAGAAGGATGGAAAAGTAGCCCAAGACACACACCCTATGTGAATTTTAATTTTAAATTTCCTTTTTAGCCCCCCAAGTTTTTGATTCTCAGGTATTACATAATTAGACAAACAACCCCTAAATGTTTCACTCTAAATATATCATTCTCAGGGTGTTCTGTTCTTTCATGATGTTATGATCTGGTGATAATCAGTTTTGAGAGTTTACTGATAGCTTCAAATTTGAGCATCAGAATCCAGACAGAAAATCCAGATTTTTGTTTAATTATGTCCCAATCAGTATCAGAATTTTGTCTGAGTCAGTAGAAGAAGTGCATCGTGGCCATGCTGCCATTGTTCTTTAGAAACCCTGTTGTGCGCAAGAAAATCAAGGGTATTCACTGATAGAAAATGTTTCATTTTACATCAGAAGAAAATGTTTCATTTTACATCAGAGTTTACTTTTGATGTAAGAAGTAGTTTTATGGGATTTTTATTCTTTTGTAACTTTGTGTATTCTCAGTTCTGAGTCTCATAACTGATCTGCATAACATGACAGAATGCATCAAAAAAACTGTAACTCTGAATCAAGTTTTTCTGATTGTTATCTTATTAGTCTTCTGTCATCTTTTTTTCTTTTTTAGGGGATCTGGGTCCCTGAGGGAGAAACAGTAAAGATTCCTGTGGCCATTAAGATCCTTAATGAGACCACTGGTCCGAAAGCCAATGTGGAGTTTATGGATGTAAGTAAGACACGAGCAATGTCTTTGGGTTGTGGCAGGGGTGATGTCTTTCTGTAGCCCACAGAGGTTGTAAAGACAAATTCCTGCCAGTTTTCTTTCCTTACATTGAAATAGCAGAAGGAGGCTTGTACACAGCGCCTGGCTGGGCTGGGTTTTCCACGGCATGTGCCCCAAGATACGTGGAGTTTTCTTATAAATTGTTTTTCTGTCAGTATAAGACTAAAACTCCTCTGTCTCATGGGCCAGATATTGTTTCTTTCTGTGGCAGAAAAGCCATGGAAGAGAGAGGAGGAGTTGCAGGGGAGCATCTTACCATGCGTGCAGGTCTGTACTGGTGCAGAACTCACAGGAACAGAAATTCAGCTCAGTTCTCCCCCGCTTCGGTGTTCAAGAGTCTGGGAGCTGGCAGCAATGGCAAAGGGAGAGGGGGAAAATTAAAATACGCTGGATTTAAAAGCCCTTTTGGTTTTACTAATATGAAGTACCATAGATAAGAGGTCAAGATGGTAATTTCCATGAACATTCTGTGATCACAGAGGCTTTGCACTCAGTTTTCAGCTCTGTGTCAAGATCAAGGCTCACTGACACCATGAATCTCTGTATCTTATTCAGTGACAATTTTTTGACAAGTCATAGAAATTTGCATTCTTTTTGTAAGTCCCTCTTTGTGAACTTGAAAATTGCATAGGACTTTTAAGTCTTGCAGATCTGTTCCGTGTATAGGCCTAATTTGTTCGCATTAATGAGACTGTAAGCCACAAGGAGAAGGTACTCCCATTATATAGTCTATTCTTCCATCTAGAAGTGAACAGAAATGTGCAGTTATGGATTTATCTGTTCCAGACAGCTGTGTCATGTGTGAGTTCTTAGGCAGTTGAAGGAAGGCTGTGTCGAGGAAGGGATTTCCTGTGCGTTTTACAGAGCACTGCACATTTATGTTGGTTAGATCATTTCCAACCTTGATGATTCCATCATTCTGTGGTTCTATTGCATTCAGTAATCATTTTGCACAAATAATAAATAAAAAGGCAGTTTTGGCCCTGTCTAAAAGGAATTAATTGCACTAAAGCAATAACAAGTATTAGATATTTTTGCTTAATGGACAAAGAGTCTTGCTAATAATAGAGCTGCCCAAAGAGGAGAGGTGGGATCCAGTGAACTGGATGTCAGTGGTCGGTCAGTGATACAGATTCCAGCCTAAAGGTGAGGGAATTGTTATCTCTATATGAAAGTCAGTGGAACTGAGCAATTTGTACCAGCTCAGGATCTGACCCCTGATATGATAGAGAAATAGTAGTAATATTGCCTCCTCTAATGCTGACTAAGCTTGAAGGAAAGAAAACATAAGGTCCCTGTAAAAGGCAGAGTTGCTTGTCTGATGTTTCATAGCTCAGCTTAGGCCAGTTTAGTTCACTGGACCATACTTCCCCCCAGTGTTTGCATCAGAACATTTGATAGATGGCTCAGAAATGAAGAAGGGCTTTTGGGAACTCTGGAGATTTTGACTGCACAGTTACACTAGGAAAGGTTTCTCTTTAAGTTAACAGTTTCTCGTGAGTCTCTGACCCGGTGGTAGCAAGGTGAGAGAAGAGTTAAAGTTGTTTTTAGTTCTTGAGGTTAAAAATAACCCTTAGATTGTTTTAATTATAATAAAAAAGAATTAGATTTCATCATTAATTGCTACAAGTGGCAATAAGGAGAAATAATATGTTTTCTGTCAATGCTGCTTTTGATATATGTGCAATGATCTGTAATCCTTTTTTGTACTGCATTGATAAAGATGATTAAATTTCATTCTTGTGAAATAATTGTTCATCCAGTTATACAGAGGTTCTTGTCATCCTTGCCTCCTAAATCAGTTGTTCAGTTCCTGAAAAAATACATTTTTAGAGAGAATGAGCTAAGCACTATTTATAATTTTAATGTGAATACTCCTCCCTGCCCCAAAAAAGACTTAGTTTTAAACGTTTAAAAAATTTAAGCCAAAATTTATATTATGAGGAGATAACCTAAATATCTTTCACTGAAGTGTAAGTTAGAGTGAAAAAAATGTTTTACTCATTCTCACTCCAAGATTTCAGTCAGTATAGTTATCCTGGTAAAACTGGATACTGTTTACTGATCTTATTTCATGAGAAAAATTCAAGTGTACATCTGAAAGCAAAATGCATCAATCGTACTTCAGTAAAAAGAGTGTTATGAATAATGGTTGTTGGTAAAAAGCATTTTTTAAAGGTTAGATAGGTGGCTAAATGTCACTGTGAACATGATGGGGTTAATTCTTTCTTAAATAAGGGTCTGACATGTTGGTAGTGAACGGGAAGAGGAGGTTAGTGGGAAGGTGTCATTATATGAGTCACACCCTTGGCTTTTGTTTTTTGTCCTTGTCAAGTACAGGTGTGATTTTGTCAGCAATTACTTCTACCTGGATTGGGAATGTCCTTGTACTTGTAAGTAAAAGTTAGCATTCCTTTTAGAAAGGCTCTGGAAAATGGAAAGCCTTTGGTAAACAGCAGTTTGTGTGCAGAGGGAGTACTCGGGACACTTCAGTGCCCACGGAAGTAGCTGGTATAGATGTTAGTGGCTCTGCCCATAGATCTGGTTAAAACTTCTAATGTTGGCAGAATGTGAGTCTAAAAGTGCTCTACGGGCTCCTGAAATGCTGCTAAACGTTATGCTGAAGGAGTAAAGAACAACAATTTGGCTCCTGGGCTGTCATTTCAGCAGCCTGAAGCCCTGCTAATGGAGCAGTAATGACTATAATGATATAATGCCTGATGTCAGCCCTGCCTGCTCTGGCCAAGCACCTCCCATGAGGGGATGATGAATTGGCCATCATCTGAAAGCACAGCCCATATTTGGGATTTTTCTTGAGGGAGCTGCAGCAGAGTCTATTTTCCAGGCTTTCTCCACCCATTCCCAGCTAGCCCTTTCCTTTTGCTCCCTGTGTCCGTCCCTAGTTTTTATCACTGCAGTAGGTCTGCATCTGCTACAGCAATGCAAGCTGGAGTCTGCAGAGTAACCTGGACCAGGGCAGAACCACGCTGCACAGGAGGCCTTCTATGGATTTATTTTCACCACACACGGGTTGCTGTTACTGTTTTGTAAAATGTAGGTTTAGCCTACTTCCCCACATATTTGTGGGTGTGTATTGTGTCTGGGATAATTACAGAGTCTAAAGGACTTCCCCCTCAGCGTGGTTATGTGCTTAAGTTGCAGGGCGTTGTTTCTATTCTGGCTGATCACACTTCCTTGTCCCCAAAAGGGGGCTGGAGTTTGAATTCGGAGTTCAAGTACTCTTGCTACTGCTCTGCCTGCAAGTGTGTCTGGGAGAGAGTCACCAGCAAGACAAGGGGCATCAGGAGGGAGCTCTATCCTGCTCCTCACCCGAAGGCTGGTGACAGAATATATGAGGGTCCTGAGTTTTATGGAGGGAAGAGAAACTTGTAGTGAGGAAAACAGGCAAATGTGCAGCTAAGAGGCTACTTGACAGTAGAAAAGGGACTTACAGTTTCACTTGGGAAAACAATTTCACCTCCTCAGCCTCAATTTATTTGAGTGTTATGATTGTCTGATAATCAAGTAGCCATTGGCCTGGTCAGATGATTTAACATCAACCCAGATACTCAGCTGACAATGCAATAAATTCTAAAGAAATGCTGCAGTTGGAGAGCCTAGCAAACAGCCTTTGAGGGTGAAAACATGTACTTAAAAAACTTGTCATGGGGAAACAGGCAGTCGATGAGGGCCTTTCCTCTAAGCTTGATGTTTTCAGGAAGTGATCCTATGAGCTGTGGTTGTGTCCAGGATTTTGATCCACTTACAAGTTTAATCTATCCTCTCTGAGTTTAAATGCTCCATTATCTCTTAGAATATAATTAGAGGCTGCAAGCACAAGTCAGCATACACAGAGTTCCTTGGGAGTCCCTGAGCTCATTGAGATGAAGACAGTTTGACTGATGGTGGTCAGCTGATATTGGGCCAGAAGCTAATAATAGAAGGCAGCGCTGCTTAGCTAGGTGAGAAAGTTAACTTGGGAAAAATTAAACTGAAGGCTTTGGGATTTATGGTTGGAAATAAATTTCCCATTCTCATTTGTTTCCTAGTAAGAGAGCTTCAGAGGCAGTTGATTTCTTTTATGGTTTTATAATTAAGATCTAGGGGCTTCCTGGCTTGGTCTGTGCTCACTGCAGTTGCTGCTGTCTGCAGTGGCAGCGCCTGGCGTGTGGGAGGACATTTGTCACGCCAAGTGCAGAGGTGGTAAGTGACAATGACCTCCACCAGACATGTAGCAAGCAAATTAAAGCTGCATGTAGAGGACTGACACCCACATCTTTTATTTATGTCTGTCCTAATGAACTAAATGAATAAATCACTCAGATGTGCTGCAGAAATGGCTTTTTCTAAATTGTAAGCCTGTCTTACAGTAAAGACAAGCCCTCAGCTTGAGGATATCCATATCAAACTTCAGTTCAGAGGGTTGAAGACAAAAAAAATCATGTAGCTGACTAGAGAATTCTTTCTCCTGTTCAGCTGAAACCCCACAGAGGTATGGATAGGCCTAGATTCCTCAAGTGTACTTCCTAGATGGGAAGTACACTGGAGATACAGCTAGCTAGCTAGTCAGGTGAAGAAGGTCAGAGAAGACTTACCCTTTCTTGGTTTCAATTATTGGCTTTAGACACAGGAGGGTTCTAGGCTGAAGCTTTTTGGTTCTTTGCTTGGCCCATGGTGGGATTCACAGAGCCCTTGAGGCTACGGACACACTCCGTGATACACAATTTCTCATCTGACACAGGGGCATTTGCACTCTGTTTCCTTGTAAGATCCTGTCTTATGTGACTATGTGGGTGACTGGAGAGATATTTTTTAGTATTTTTAATTCCTTGTACACATCATGCTCTTGCCTGGCCCAGTGTTTGACCCAGGTCTTCAACAGACCATGTAGATGCTTCTGAAAGTCTGAAAAGACATTGCTGCTAACAGTAGTTGGATCCAGACACTCCACAGTCATTCCACTGACTGCCTGGCTGCTTGGGAAATACAACAGAGTTAATCCTGAACCTCAGTTGAAAGGGCAGGTTTAGGATCAAATGAAATCCTTTATGGCAGCAGTGAGACATTTTTCCTTTTCCTTTTTTGCTGTCATTTCCGTACACATCCTCCTTTCCAGCTGGCATAAGGGGTCTGTAAGCACTGCCTGGCTCTGTGCTCCAGCTGCAGTTCAAACAGGTTTTCACTCCATCATGTCAAGTTGAGGGAGGTGGGGGGCAGGGGGTGACCTAACTCTGATTGTAGACTTCCTTTTGTGCAGCCTCCCCCTCCCTCCCACTCGTGCACACTGTAAGTGTAAGCAGAGACACTTAGCAGGGGGAACTGTCTGCCTATCAGTCCCAGGCACAGAAGCTCACTGTGATTGCAATTACAATTTCCAACTTGTCCAGAGATGCCAGAAATCAGGCTGTCCTTGAGAACGCTGCATACCATGCCCAGGCCCCGAGAGTGCTCAGCCTCCGCAGAAGCTGGAAATCTGATCTCTGCTGAAGGTTAACTGCTTTTAGTCATCTGAAGATTAACTGTTTCACAGCTATATTTCTGTTATTTCCATCTTAAGCAATAATTTTTCTTTAAATGCTTGCTTCAGTAATTTTCCTCTCCACAGTGTGTGAGGGTAAGATGGTGTGTATGTGCAGGGGGGTTAGTTTTCCATATGCAGGAGCATGTGGCTGTGTGGTGAAAGTACACACACAGAAAGGATGAGATACAAGCACAGACAGATGAGCCAGGCTGCTTGGAAACAATTCTGCTGGCATAACACTCTAACTGGAAAATGCAGTGAGGGAAGGTGAGTTTGCCTGCTACTGGTGACGGGGGAAGTCTGAACCCTATTGAAATCCATGGGAGCTGTGAATTCACCAGTGAATTCAGCAGGGCCAGGACCTCACCTCTGGAGTAATCTTTCCAAGAAGTCTGCCACAGGTTTAAGAAAGAATGCCATGCTTTAGTGAGGGGCTGACATTACAAGTTACTCCTAAATGAGTTAGGAAGTACATTCAGATGTTTTTGTTATGGCAGTTGCAGAACTCCTTATTTCAGGTTTGCAATGCTTTATGACTCAGAAACCCTGCATAAGGTTGGGTAAATCTGTGCATGGGCAGAAGATCAGATGAGAGTGTTCGTTTATTCACTTGGAAGTACAGCTGTGGATTAATTGAAAGTATTAAATATTCTAATAAAATTCAAGAACTACTTTTGGCAGTAAAGTGTGTATGTATAAAGGAAATATTTTGAACTGAGATCTTGTCTTACACTCTCTATTTCAATGTATAAGGTACCCCAATAACAGGGTTGATACTTGTCTCCTTGGAGTGTACCTTTGGCCTTGGTTACTGAAACATGAAGTGAGTTATTTGCTTGGCTGTATATGTAATTGTTCTGAAGGTCAGGATCCCAGAGCTGCCACTGTTTTATCAGGACACAGTAGGAGAGAGGTCTTTTGAAAAAGTGTTTAGAAAATGAACGGGCAAAGGATGGGAATATTAAAAATAAAAAAGAGGCAGAGAAGTGGTGCTATGAGTATCCTAAGTGGTACACAATAGTTTAATTAGGGGACTTAATCAGGAGCTCGTGGGATTTGTATTTCCACGATGAGTTTTCTGCTGCACTCAGTACCATGGGGGGCTCGTTCTTGGCATTGTGCTGTATGTTTCCACCCTTTACCATGGGTTAGGTCTGGACCTGGATCAGAATGCTCTCCTCCAGCTTCTTCTTTTCCCTGGACTTATGTGCTTGTATCTGGATGTGGGCTTTTAGGAGAGTAAGCTTACAGACTTCAGTAAAAATTTCTGTTGGATGCTGTAAAGCCATGAAGTTTGAGGACTCATCCCAAGAGGATAGTGTCTGCAGGTGTGGCTCTTTTCATCTGCACAGCCAGTAGTTGGTGGTATTTAAGGCAGCAGGGAAATGTACCTCTGCAGGCAGAGATCCTGCTGGAGTGGAAAGCTGTAGCTCATAGGCTTGTCATTACAAACATGAGAAAATCTTCCCTAAACAGCAGTGACTGGGGATACTGGAATTCTTCTCACAGTCTGTCTGACATTCAGATGCAAAGTGCAGAAATAAAAGTGACAAAACATGATAAAATTAGTAAATTAAAGAAAATAAGGTTCTTTAATAACGCTTGATATGTTATGAGAAGAAGCTGACACAGATATCCAGTTTTAAAGCAGAATTTGGCACTGACAGCAGGGTGAAAAGTGTTGCGTTATCAATAAAACTGAAAACCTGTAGTTAAGAAATGTCCTACTGCATTGCATTCTTTCTCTGTGCCTCCAGCTCCCATTAGCAATATCAAATAGGCACATGTTAATGCTTAAGTTCCTAAAGGGCACTGTGTATGCCAGAATGTTGCCAAACTGATAAAAAATGCAGGGTTTTATGGGACCCCTGTTAATAAAAGAGAGGTACTGTTTCCACAGTCTTAACTGTAATGCATCCCAAACAAGCCATCACTGGTTTGAGGTTAACGGCGAGTCTAATGAGGTGCCAAGTCAAAGTTAAGGGAGAACAAGGTTTTTTATGTTGTAGTGAGGAAAAAGAAGATCCATATATACATACAAATGATCATGCTGTCACCGTTTTTAATAGGAATGTCAGGGTAGAGAAGCACAGGCTTATAGGAGCCAAATTTGAAGTATCACTGTCAAAATACATTTTACCTCCAAATACTGTCGTTTGCAGAACTGCTCCCTCAGTGCTTTGTTGCAGATAACCCCTCAAAAATTAAGTGTTTTCTGTGCCTCAGCACCGATTCAGACACCTCTGATACATCAGCAGCTGTCACAGATTTATAAAAATAATTAACATCTGTTTGCATTAGTATTCTACCTATTATTTACAAGTGACAGTCAGATGGTCCTATTGCTGCTTGTCACACAGTTGTGATGAAAGAAATAAGACAGGGAAAGGTGGTTCCTGACTGGCTTGCTGATAATCTCTGTAATATTCTGCCAATACTTTTTAGATATCAGTGCAATAACTGGGATAAGCAGATAGATTTGAGTTCACACTGGGGCTGGCAGTCCACAGAGCAGCAGATGCTCGTTTGAAATGCCTGGTCCTTCAATACTGAAGCTGTAGCTCCAAAAATAAAGAGATTTTGCAGAGCGATATTTTCCATATTAACTTTGGTGTTGCTTCTTGTTGTGATATACAGCATCTCTTGGACCTGTTGGAAGTGTGGTGAGATTGTCCCTGCCCTGAGAGGTATTCAATCAAGATAGACACAACAGATAAAGGGGAGAGGAATTATTATTACTGTAGCAGTTTATAGATGGAACTCTGAATTGCAACACAGATCCCATGACCTCTAAGCAAATTACTTTAATTTTTTTATTGATTTTTAATTACCTTCGGGTTTTAAATTACCTTAGGATGTCTATGTAGACAAGCAAGTACTATATGAGGGTTTTTTAGACAAAGCTGTTTTATCTACTTATCCATTGAGAATGTGTCTAAAATGTTGTTTTCATTAGCTTTTGCCCAGGTCAGGTATTTTAAAGATGCTGAATGGCATTTGATATATAAAGCAAATTGTGTATTAGCAACAGGAGAGAGAGAATAGGTATTCTTCCCTCTTAGTTACTTGCAAGGTGATTACAAGTGTATCCTGAAGGTTTCTGCTTCATATAGAATATCAGGCTTTTAATTAGAGGCAAATACGCGTTGTTCAAAATAGAATTACATAGGTTTCTCATACGCCAAGGCCTGTTTTTATCTTCATGCTTTACATGACAAATGACACAGAAATGTTTATGGAAGTATAGTTACGTAGATTTTTGAGCTATGCTGACAAATTGCAGCTTCAAAGGCTCTCCTTGATGAACTTGCACAGGTAAATTCTGAATTTAACTAAATTCCATTTCCATGCACTGCCTGGAGCAGTGTAAAGGTAGGAAACAGCTCAGGTACAAAGAACAGTTTATCTGATGGAAATGTAAGACCTCAATGAAGTAGGGGAATGTGGGACAGGGACTGGCTGTGGGCAGTTCCCCGGGCTTTGATTGACTGAGCCATGTCAGTGGATAGGCAGCCCCTGGGCTGAATCCATTTGGAAACATTTTCCAGTGTCAAGGATGCTTTTGCTGGCTGGGCAGTGCCCTTTGAAGGAGTTCAGTGGGACGATTTGTATGCATAGAAGCAGAATTTAGCTTCTTGTTTTCTGAAGCCAAGCAAATTGTTTGGGTTTTTTAAATGAAGTCTTACTGGTTTAGATCAATAGCTAGAGTCACCAGCTAAAAACACAAAAAAGCTATTTTAATAACCAAAGTGTTTGGAAAAAATTATATTTGGACTGAGGAGAGAAAATGAGTTTCCTTGTTGAAATTGTTTTCTTGGCAACATCTTGAACAAATATTTCTTGGTAAAACATTTATTAACTTGCTGAAACTAAAAGGAAGTTTTTGCGGAAGCTTTTCAATGGGAGATATATTCCAGTGAATATATCTTCCTCAGCCAGAAGATGTTTTTTTGAAATATGATAGTGATTGAAGCACCTGTTTTTATCATTTCCTGAATGAACTCTGGTGAATTCTTCCTTTGAAGTCATTCATTGTTTCAAAATTCAGACTATGTTCATTAGGCAAGAATGTTGTCAAATCCAAACTGGAATATTAAACACTTAGTGCATGTGATTAAGGTGTGGACAGCAGAGAACCATTTTCCAGAGCTAGGCCATTTCTGAGGATCTGAATGCTGTGTCCTGCCTGGTTTTAAGCAGGGGTAGGAGATGTGTCTGGTTGTTCTGTGACAAATCTCTTCATCAGGTGAGGGGCACAGATGGGAGTGAAACTCCAGAGCACAAAGGGTTGTGGATGTCAGTGTTAATGTGACTGCTTGGCAAGCTCTCAAAGTGTTCTGGAGCTCCAGAAAACACCTTAAACCATATTGTGTCACCTTCCAAATGTTTGTAGCTCCACTCAAACTTGCAGATCAGCCCTCTGCAAAAAAGTGAGGGTGCTCCTCTCAGTGACATGATGCAGCTTTCTGGGGCTTTGGCATTTCACTGGCACAGAAGTCCACTATAAATGACCAAGGAACTGACAAGTGATGTTGTTTTGAGCTGCCTCTCAGAGGTGCAGCATCATCTTTGATCCCAGTAAGGTGATCACACCATGGTGGTGTTAGGTCTTTTGAAGGAACAAAAATGTGAAGGCATGCAACAAGGAATAGAAGTAACCATAATTATGAGGGAAAGATGGAGATGAGTCTGATTTGAATTCTCAGTTGTGAGAAATTAAATACCAGGCAAAATGTATCTTTGATTAAAACAATTCTTAATGTTGATTATGCACTTGATGAAATTAGGTTTTAATCTGATGCTATCCCTTTAAATTGATCCTGAAGAAGGAAAGGGCTTTGAGAGTGTGATTATAAAGTCAAGCTTTTCAGCGATACCAGAAAATATCAAAGCAATGCCTGAAGACTCTTCAGAAAGGAGTGAAAACTTGATAGATTTTTTTTTTTTTCATTCTAGAGACCTTATCATCACTCATATCAAAAATCAAAGCAATAACTCCCTCCTTCGGAAAGGTACATGCAGCCAAGGCTGAAAATATGCAGAAGCTGGTCAGTGATAGTATCTTTTTACCCTCCTGTTTGAGCACTGCTGAAATGATGGCTTTGTTAGACTGCATGCTTACAACTTCAAATATTTTTGCTAGTTGCATCAAAATAGTAAGAAACAAATCACTTTGGACAGACTCCTCTGAAATAATGACATGTGTCACAGGCTGTAAGTAAAACATTTGTCAGAATGACACGACATTTTTACCATTAAACCACCTACTCCTGATCTGCAAGGGGGGAATCCCCAGAGTGAAGCCCATTGTTACTTCTCCTAACAGCATTCAATGGGAACAATTCTGGTTGCTGAGGTCCTTGGCTATTACGCATAAAAGTGAACTGAAAATGGGCTGGATTTTGCTTTCTCATCACCATGATCAGTGTTTCTGGGCAAGATTCACAGAACTGCTGGTGGGAGCTGAGGTTCCTCCTCTGCTAACTCAGGCTCTGATGAATTGGGAGACTTAATTGGCACAAAGCAGGGAGAAGGAAGCATGTGGTGTGGGGGTTCTACAAAATGTATCTCCTACACTTTCAAGCATTTCAGCATCAATTCTCAGCACCTGAGCCCTGTTGGAGTCAGCACGGTGGTCCATGCCCTCAGTGTTTGCAGGACAGGGATCACAGTACCGCTTTTTTCCTAATCTATTTTATGTTGCTTTAAAATACATAGTGAGCCAGAATTGCTTCTGTAAGTGCATGAAGGTGTCTATTCCTGCATGAATAGGACCTACTGCCTCTCTGAGGTGGTCAGGAAGGTTTGACCCAGCAGTCTGCAAGTATGACCTTCAAGAGGGAGAGCTTTTGCATCCCTGATTCGTGCTAGTTTCAAGTGTTTGGAGGAAAGTGGGGCATCTCTCTGATGCATTTGCATCACATGGGGCAATCGCTGGCTTTTGAATTCAGTGTCAGCAATGCAGGCAGTGCCTGTGAGGAGTCAGTCAGACTGGTACCCTCTGTGCTGTGCAAGTGCTGTGACAGGCAGGGCAGTCTCAGAGGGTTTGTCTGCTCTGAGAGATGCAGCACATTTAAAGACACATCACACCACCAGAAAAGGGTCTCAGCAGTGAGAGAGCAGCCAGAGACCAGCTCTGATCGTGGGCAGTGGAGAGCACAGTGCTCCAGTGTTGTACCATGCCTGCCTCCTCACCAGGCTGCAGGACACTGACCTGGGGCCATCTCCTCCTGATGGCACTGGCTTGATAGGAGTCAAGTGAGTGGCATTTGTCTGATGCTGTTTCCATCACCTTTGTGCACGAATAGACTGCAGGGTGTGGTCCCTGAAGTGGAATTTTATTTTTATTTTTTATTCTTAGTTTTTATCCTAGAGTAGTGGCACACCTGACAGATGGATTTCCAGAACTTTCTGAACAACTAAGTTAGTCTCGCCCTTTAATGGTGCAGCACACTTGTACTCCAGTCTAAGTATGCAGTGACTCCACTGACTACCCAGTGAACCTCTGCTTAAGGTCCTCATTGAAAACTGAACTCAAAAAAGTTTAAATCTCTTACATCCAAAAGGTATGAAGTCCAAAACCGCCCCTTAAAAACCTGTAGCCTCCTTAATCCTAAGTGTTTGTCCTGGCTTTGAGGAAATACATGCAAACAAGACTCATAGTGTGGCCTTCTCTGTTTGGTTACATCGAGAGGTTCCTTAACGTGGCTTCCTAAAGAAAAACAGGCATGGAGGGAGTTTCAAGGAGATGGTGGTTAGTGCAAAACGCTGGCTAACAGCTCCTTAAACCCCCTTAATGACAGGGCTTTTGGACCTCTAGTTATTTCCTGCTGTGCCAGCCACATTCAGCATTTCCCCACAGGAAAAGCAATTGGCTGAGTGAGTGGGAATACAGGATCTGGACCTGGATGTGCACTGCTGCACTTCCATGCAACAACCTCTGATGAACCTGTGCTTCTGTAAGCATTCACCTTACTTAATGCTTGGAGCATGGATGTATAGAAAGATTATTAATTTTTTTAATACCTCTGTTCATTTGCTCCTGACTCTTGCTTCTCCAGAGAGAAGTTGAGAGAATGTTGTGCACAGCCTGGGAGTGGCCACTGTGTCCCAGGAGGGTGCAGTCACAGAAACCTGTTTCCTCAGGCGTACTGGCACAAGGCAGACTTGGGTGTATAAATCACAAGAGTTGAGTTAATGGTGCCACATTCCAAAGGGGCAGAAGAGAGGAATGATCAATGTGACGTGATTTCTTTATACAAAAAAGCACGTCTGAGAAGGGTAGGACTGAGCTGAACATGGAAGACTCAACTGAAGTCACCTGTGGTGAGGCTGGGGGCACACAACCATGGCCCTACCAAGCTGCCTGCAGGTTTTGCTGCCTTCTGAAAAATTGCTTGAAGTACAGCAGTGCTGGAAAGCCATGAAAGCAACACCTTGCATAGGCAGTACAGAGGAAATACAGCGATGGGTGTCACTGCCATACCACCAGTGTAGGCATGTCTGTTGTTAAATGTATATTTGTGCTGTCTCGTAGCTTAAGTCGTTCTGCAGACTGCGCAGGCTAAGTCAGCTACCACCTAAACAATTTTAAGACCTAGCATACAAACAAAAGGCTTTGAAATATATTAAATGCTGGACTGTAATTGGATCTGCCCTGCAGCAGGTCAGACGTGCATTCCAGACAGGTGTTTGCCCCAGCCACTAGAAGAACTGTAAAATCAATGTAAAAAGCAGTGTATTCAGTGTAGTTAGCACTCTCCCGTTAGCACAGCTGTGCTTTCAGAAAAATGCACAGAGCAGTATGAAGTCAGCTTTTAAGTACATTTATTTACTCGGGAATTATTAGGCAAAACAGCTGAGTTGTTCTTTTCTGGCATCTTTTGTTTTGCTTTGTTTGAGGGCATTTTATGGCAAGAACATTTGGAAGCAGAAGGTTGGGAAATCAGGTTTTTCTGACTTTGTGCTTACTTAAGTCTTTATCAGGTGAATATCTTCATCTGGGTTAAGAGGAGCAGTAACATTTACTCTGGGCTTGCCAAATTGGGGAAGCAGATCTGTGATACTTCCCTTGAACAGGGGGCACATTTCTCCTGCCCATGCTCTGAGGGAAGCACGTGTATGTGGAGCATTGGGAGGAGACAGTGGCTGCCTGTCGGTGAGTGTCCCCTAGTGCTCTGTGTATGGCCACTGATACTCAGGAAGTTTTTGTGTTAAAGAACAAGCCTTCAGAAGGAGTTCCTTTTCCCTTTTGCCAGATATTTAGATTTGATAATCAATATTGCTTCAAATGGTCATTCTCTTGTTAGATTAATTCTGCAGCAGCAAGCGGGGGAGGTGACCAAGTGCTGCATTAGGTGCTGGAATCCACTACAGGGCACAGGACTCTGAAGGACACAAAGGTTAGCGTGTTTCAGAGCCTCTGTAGGCAGCCTGGAGAAGGTCTTTGAATGATTCTGTGCTGGTTTGGACAAATTTGGAGGAAAATATCCTCTGACAGAAGGCAGGTTACAACCATCCCTCCCCCACCAGGTTCAGGAAAAAGGAAATTTTCCTCAAAGGAAAGTGAAAGAGATAAAAACTATTAATTTAACAAACACACAGGAAAGGAATAATAATGCTAAATAATGAAACCTCTCGCTGCGGAGAGAAGACCTGGGAAGATTTCAGAGTCCTTCTGTAGGTGTGGTCTCTCTCCTCCTCGGAGCTGGGTCGCCAAGGGCCCACCCCCAGGCCTCTGGGAGAAACTCTCCCGATGTGTTCAGATGTTGTTGAAACAGTCCAGAAGAGAAGAAGAAAAACCAAAGTCCCAGGAAAACAAAGTTCAACTCTCCATCTCCCACCAGAAAAAAAAGAGCTGAAAACTGGCTGAAAAGCACCAAGGGTGTTTCCCCCCTTGCTCTCGCTGCCGCAGAAGCAGAGGAGTGTCGGTGTCCTTGAAACAACTGCTTTGAAAAGTTTGTTCAGTTTTTTTTCCTCTCTCCCCTCTCAGGCTCAGTTTAAAGGCACAGAAAAGGCACAAAATTAAATTTTTGGGCATAGAGCCAAGGACAGGGGATACAACATCACAAAGTCCCCCCAAGACAGATTCTTACGTCCAGACTTCCTTTAGAGCATGGTGTTTGACCTGGCAGGGTGATGGCTTGCTGTCAGCTCTGCCTGGTTCCTGGATCTCAGGGACCTCAGGAGCTGCCATCTCCAGCATCTCAGGAAAAGTCTGGCCGGGGATGTTTGGCCATGTACTCAGCTGATGTACTAATGAATGAGGGCATGAACTGAACAGAGTTGTGCCCTGGGCCACTCTGGGTAGAAATAAATTTTTAACGTGGACCTAAGGATGGCAAAGTATGGCATTATCTTACTACTGCTGACACATGCACCTTGCTGAGTCCACTGGTTTGCAAACTACACGGTCAGAGAAACAAAACCAGTATCAAAGGCTGTTCTTCAGGAACCACCATGCTGGCTAATATTCGTGTTCTGTTGTCAGTTGTAATTGTTAGCAATAACATATCAAAGTAGGAAAGGGGGATGTTAAATACCATCTTGTAAGATGTGCTGTAGGTGTACTCAGAGCACTCTTTTTTCTCTCAGTCTTGAGAACTGGGTTTTTTTACCCATCCTGGAAGGCCAAAATGAAAATTGTGCTTTAGTTGGATTTTGAGTTACTTTTCAGAAACAGCAGCCAAATTAAAGATATTTCAAACATGACTGCAGAGTATGGATAGATCAGGAAACAGTTTTAGGTGAGATTTTCAAATTGCAATTGTACCTCGTCAGACCACTTTCGACATAGCTCTGCTGACAGAAACCAGTCACAGGTCTGGTGATTGCTCACTGGGACCTGCAAACTCACCCTTCTTTGGGCTGTGTCTTGTTACTTAGTGCACATGGCAGGCAGATCAGTGTGAACCATTAAAATAACATTTATGTCATTGTTTAATGTTACTGCTTAATACAGGCTTATGTGTATAAATCACAGGAGTTGAACTTAATGGAGCAATAATGTAACCACATTCAAAAGAGGCAGAAGAGAGGAATGATGGATGTGACATGATTTCTTTATACAAAATAGCACGTCTGAGAAGGGTAGGACTGAGCTGAACACAGAAGAACTGAAGTCACCTGTGGTGAGGCTGGGGGGACACAACCATGGCCCTGCCAAGCTGCCTGCAGGCTTAGCTACCTTCTGCATCAAGGTCTTTCTTTGCCAGCCTTCCCCTCAGATACTGTGGCACTGCAAGGGCTGCTGTGCACAGAACATACAAGCACAGCCTTGCTGTGAGTAGCCCATTTGGGCCCCTGCCGTAGCCCAGCTCCAGCTGGGCAAGCGTAGCACAGGCTGCATCGTGAGCAGGCTGTGCTCCGGAGCTGTGCTGTGTGTGGCTGCCATGCACTGCTGTAGCCCATAATACCTGAGCAGCAGCAGCGTGAAGAAACTCCAGAACCAGTCTGGCTGGAGAGTTGCTCTAGTGATAACTCACTGCTGCTGCTGGCAGGCGAGGGAGGGTGCCAGGTGACCAACAGGAGCCTTTCAAAGCTGTCACCGCTCCTGTCGTTTCTCTGATGCCACTGCGAGCACATGAAGTTACAGAGACTCTGGCTCCTGGGGGAAGATGAAGTGCCAGATCTTAATAATTTCTCTCCCCTCCATCCCTTTAATATTTCAACCATCAAGGGAACTTTTTCAGGAGAGAAAAGTAAAGTGATCTGGGGCACTGTTTCCACTTGTGCTCCAGACTCCCCATGTAACTTTGGAGAGAAGGGGGGGTACCCTTTTGGTACCTCAGTTTTTTCTCCATTAAATTAGAATTTCAAACTCATTCCTGTAGTTGTGCCAATTGAGTGTAGAGACAAGAGCTGCAGACACAGAGCTACCAAAAGGTCCAGAAAGTTGCAGAGGCTGGTTTTGAAAGATGCCAGTGCTACCAGCCAAGTCTGTGAATTTAGGTGCCTCACCTGCTTAAACATTTTAGACAATTATATTAGGAACCAAACTGCTGAGTGTCAACGTGCCACAAAGATTGCAGCTCTAGGGTCTTTCATGTCCAAACAGGTTTGAAACTGGGGACTTGTATTCCTTATTTGCGGAAGATTCTTAAAATGCTGCTAAGTCATAATGTTTCTGTTGTTGTTGTTTGTCTCTTTTGTCTAATTAGTCTCCAGCAGAACAATTGCAATCTCTTTTACTTTGTGTTTGTGCTGTGCTGGATACACATAGCCCTGATTTTAGTTCTTATGTAGATGCAAGTTCAATAAAAATAACAATAGCTTTACTAATGAGGATAACTATGTAAAGCCAGGATTCATGCTAAATTAGTATCCATTAGTGGCTTCGATCTATAGTGAAGATTTCCTTGCTCTCTCGTGTGTCTTAATTCATTACGGAGAAGTCCATAATATTTTATAAACAACATTTTTACTTTTTTTTCCTGAAACTCTTGCCCAAAACTATTGGAAAAGCATGTGCTTTCCTGTAACATCAGAATGAGACAAATGGCACTGCTTGCTTTTATTATCATGCAGAAGTGTTTTTCCTTTGGACTCAGACAGACTGGCAATGGAGAGTAGCTGGAGACTAATGGACACAAGCTTCAAAGCTTTCTGTCTGGGCCCTTGGTAAACAAAAA